>WWET01003976.1:83259-111267 GCA_011038615.1 Limnodynastes dumerilii | reverse complement strand
TATATATACAGAATAAACAGCGATATGCTCTAGCAAGCACCACAACAAAGACAAAAATAAAGAATATGGTGCCAAGGTTTATGAGTCATAAAAGTAAATTGTAGTCCAAGACATACAGAAACCAGCACTTAGATGTATGCAAAAAATAGAAAAAATTTAATGAAAACACAATATTATAACAGGCAGTGTTGAGGGGAAAATAGGCGAAAGACCATAGCAAAAAAATAATAAATGAACAGACTTGTAAGAGCCAAAAGCATATATATCATGAGACCAGATTTAGTCCACACAGTCCAAAAAAAAGATACAATCCATAAGAAGCAATTTCTGGTCCCAAATAAGTGTCTCTGTGTATGGCCGACGGCCGTTTCGGGGTCCGGCTGGACTCCTTTCTCAAGGCCCACTCACAGAGGATTCAAATCCGGTACATCAGATAACACCCAAGTCTAAAGAGTAAATGATAGGAAATAAGAACACATATATATAGCACAAGTAAAGAACACCTGTAACCACTGAGAACACCAATCACGCTACCCTGTGCACCGCAGTGTAGCCGGCGTGCGTCCACATATGGCGCCAAAGGTGCGCTCACAGCCTGGCGCACCGCGATGATGTCCCTTGAGGCCCTTAGGTGTAAGGGCCCCAAGATTATATATTAGTCTAGCTTCATGCTGAAGAAGCAATTTATCTCTATCCCCACCCCTTCTCATTGGGGATATATGCAAAAGGGGGATGCATTTTAAGTCTCTCATCAGATGACCACAGTCAATAAAATGTCTTGCCACAGGGGGTGTTTTCTCGTCCACATGAACAAGGGCTTTTTTGATAGAGGAGCGATGCATCGCTAGACGCTCCTTGACTCTGCGTATCGTCTTCCCAATATAAAGCTTGGGACAAGGGCACTTGATGGCATATACCACATAATGTGTATCACACGTCAGGTGGTGCCTGATATCAAATTTAAGTTCCAGTTCAGGGACAACGAGAACATCCCCTGTAATAAAGAATGGGCAATTGACACAGCCCTGACATTTATAGACACCATTCTTTGTATTTAACTAGTGTCTGTTAGATGGAGGTCCAAGATCTGTATGTACCAGTTGACTTCTGAAATTGAAATTCCTGCTACGTTTAAAACTCAATAAAGGGGGATTACTGGTCAACGGACCCAATCTCTGGTCAAGAGTAAGTATATGCCAATGACGTAATAAGGCCTTCCTAAGGATAGAAGACACAGTGGAGTAAGTGGAACAAAAGACCAATCGATCTAACTTAGGGCGCTCGGTCACAGAATCAAGTAAAGAATCACGATCCAACAGTAGACACCTGGAGATAGCTTTCCCTATATCACCACCACTATATCCACGTACACAAAACCGTTCTCCCATCTCATGGAGAGACTGGACAAGAAGATCCCGATTAGAGATAATCCTGACCAGTCTCACCATCTGGGAGAACAGAAGGCCTGATTTCAATGGACTGGGATGGAATCTCCCTGCCTCCAATAAAGTATTTTTATCGGTAGGCTTACGAAATAAAGAAGTACAAAAACCCCGTGGGGTCTGGGTAATAAGTACATCCAAAAAACTTAAGGAAGTTTCGCTAACGCTCATGGTAAATCTGATATTGGATTCCAAACTATTTAGTGTTTCAACAAAACAGTGTAATTCTACATGAGAACCGGACCACAATAAGAAGACATCGTCGATGAATCTGACATAGAACACAATGAAGTTCGAAAATGCGGAATTGTTGAGGATAAATCTCCTCTCATACATATCCATATAAAGGTTGGCGTATGATGGAGCCATATTCGACCCCATCGCCGTCCCCATCAATTGTATGTAAAACGCATTTTCGAAAATAAAATAGTTCCGTGTCAGAACAAACCTCATAAGACTCAAAATGAACTCACTGTCTGGTCCCACATAATTCGCATTAGCAATAGTCTGCCCAATAGCGCACATCCCATCAGCATGTGTGATATTGGTGTAAAGACTGGTGACGTCTAACGTCACCAGTAATACACCTCCAGCTAAATGATTCACAGCTTTTAACCTTTGCAGGAAATGAGTGGTGTCCTTAACATAACTCTGTGTGGTTTTGACAAGGGGTTGCAAATGAAAATCAATGTACTGAGACACAGGCTGGCTCAGTGAACCCCGCGAGGAGATAATGGGTCTCCCTGGGGGGTTCACCAAGGACTTGTGAATCTTGGGTAAGACGTAGATAGAAGGAACAATAGGATGGTCCTGTCTGAGGAATCTAGATGTTTCCATGTTAATCTGGCCTGAATGAAATGCATTATTGATTAATAAATCCAATTCAGCCTTATAGGCATTGGTAGGGTCATAAGTTAGCATCCTATAGCACTTAACATCAGACAGTTGTCGTTTCACTTCATTGATATAGTTAGTGCGATCGAGCACGACCACGGCCCCGTCCTTGTCTGCTGGTAGAATAGAGATGTCCCTATTATTACTAAGGGACTTAATGGCTGCAAGTTCGTCAGATGAAAGGTTAGGGTGCCTTATACGTCCTTCCGACCAACTGTTGAAGATATCCCGCTTGACTAGTTTCATAAAAGTCTCTATGGATGCATTCACAACTGGAGGGTCAAATTAAGACCGTGGCTTGAAATTCTGTATCGTAAAGTCAAGAGTCCCATCATTATTTGGATTATCATGAAAAAAATGTTTCAACTTCAATTGTCGTTGGAACCTATAAAGTTCCACCTCCACATCAAATTTTTGTGGCCTGTAAGTTTGTACAAAGGTTAAACCCTTACTCAACACTGCCATTTCTGAAGGATTCAAATCAACGGAGGATAAATTATATGTCACTAATTCTTTTTGGATGTGCCTCCAGCGTCTGCGGTGTTTCCGCCCGCCTCTATGATGGCATTTTTTTTGCGGCTCCGCGTAGGTATCTCCTCGCGAAAAAAAGGAAGCTTTGGGACGAGGAATACTTTCGGTATCACTCTGAGATGAGGCAGTGTCCAGATCTGTGTATGACCTATTGGAAGGTCTCCCCCTCCTGAAATTGTTATACCGTCTGTTGTAAGCTACTGAATAAGTGGTGGCCCAAAGATAAACTCTGTTGTCCCGGTAATCCTCCTTGACGGTTTTGTATTTTCGTTTCTTAAAAAGGAGTAGATCAACCTCAAATTTATTGATGATGTCAGATAATTTAGCAATCCAGTCAACTGAGGAGTCACTGACAAGCACTGGTGTGGCTTTGGCAGATAGTTCAGAGATCTCCTTATGTATGATATTATGTATGATATCTATATCCGTATTGACTTTTTCAATAGTTAGAACAATAAGATCAAACGAACAACGGTTAAGAATATGGCACCAATTCTGGCAGAAGGATTTATCATTCTTGCCAATGGTAGGCTGATTATTGATGTGAAAACCCTTAGGTATGATCTTTTCATTAAAATACTGAGAGAGAGAGAGAGAAAGAGAGAGAGAGAGAGAGAGAGAGAGCATGAAGCTTCAATTCAACCTTCCTCTTGTTTACACGTAATAAATCATGAAACAAATCACTAGCAGTATCAATGTCAAAGGCTAATGAACTTGTGTCAGCAGAGGCAATTCGGGCTATTTCCTCCTCAGTGTAACTTTTACTGTTCTCGTTGTCCCTGAACTGGAACTTAAATTTGATATCAGGCACCACCTGACGTGTGATACACGTTATGTGGTATATGCCATCAAGTGCCCTTGTCCCAAGCTTTATATTGGGAAGACGATACGCTTATATTGGGAAGACGGTACGCAGAGTCAAGGAGCGTCTAGCGATGCATCGCTCCTCTATCAAAAAAGCCCTTGTTCATGTGGACGAGAAAACACCCCCTGTGGCAAGACATTTTATTGACTGTGGTCATCTGATGAGAGACTTAAAATGCATCCCCTTTTGCATATACCCCCAATGAGAAGGGGTGGGGATAGAGATAAATTGCTTCTTCAGCATGAAGCTAGACTAATATATAATCTTGGGACCCTTACACCTAAGGGCCTCAATGATGAGTTGAATCTCTCTTGTTTTTTATAAAATATGTTTTTACTATTGTTACTATTTATCATATGTACCTGTCCATTGCGTTTCACTCTCGGGCAGCCCTGTGTAATCGTTCTGCGGCTGGCTGTGATGGTCACCATGGCTACCGGGCGACACTCCAGTCCTGACTTCGCGAATGACATCATCGTGGTACGCCAGGCTGTGAGCGCGCCTTTGGCACCATATGTGGACGCACGCCGGCTACACTGCAGTGCACAGGGTAGCGTGATTGGTGTTCTCAGTGGTTACAGGTGAGTGTCTTTTACTTGAGCTATATATATGTGTCCTTATCCTCTATCATTTACTCTTTAGACTTGGATGTTATCTGATGTACCGGTTTTGAAGCCTCTATGAGTGGGCCTTGAGAAAGGAGTCCAGCCGGACCCCGAAACGGCTGTCGGCCATACCTAGAATCACCTATTTGAGACCAGAAATTTCTTCTTATGGATTGTATCTTTTTTTGGACTGTGTGGACTTTATCTGGTCTCATGTTTTTGGTACTTACAAGTCTGTTTATTCATAATTTTTTCTTGCTAGGGCCTTTTGCCTATTTTCCCCTTAACACTGCCTGTCATAATATTGTGTCTCCATTAAAAAATGTTTTCTATTTTTTGCATACACCCGAGTGCTCGTTTTTGTATGTCTTAGACTACAATCTACCTTTATGACTTATAAACCTTGGCACCATATTTTTTATTTTTGTTTTTGTTGTGGTGCTTGTAAATATTGTCTATAAAAAAGTATATTTAGATATAGAATAATAAATAATCAAAGAGAAAAAATGAAATTAAATAAAAACAAATATAAATTCAAGAATATTTTTTATTCTTAGTGGCAACCACTTAAAATATTTATTCAAAGATTGAGACCAAAGAAAGTACTATTTAAGACATGATTTAGAAATATGTATTGACACTATCAAAAGATGTATGCATTCTTATATATAAGAATAAAGAGATATGTATGTATTATGAATCAAAGTACATACAAAATATTTATACCTGCATGTAAATGTATAAACACACCCATATTTAGGTAGACATCTTCAAGACAGCAAAATCAATATACACAGATGTTGTCACAAAAAAATTGTTGGAGATTCCACTAAGTTTCATTTAGACCCCTAGAGGACAGGGTATTCAGAGTAAAGATCCAGTATGTCTCTTGCTTTCATAGTTATCGAAAACTATTTTCGCCTCTTGGGGGTTTTATTGATAGTTTCTATTCCCACTAGGCTAATTCCTGAGGGGTCTCCTGATGGAAATCTGCTAAATGTTTAGAAACACTGTGATTTTGTAAGTTGTGTAGGATATTCCCAAGGATGTTCAAAGAATCTGAGTCTTGATGGTCTTTCCAATATGCAAATTGTCTTAAATTATAAAAAAACAGTCATAGGTTAGACACATCAATAGAATTAATGAATATACATAAACATAAAGCTGCGTGAAAAGTTTTACTTGAGAAATTGGGTTTTGGTATAAAATTATGTGAGGGAGTGGAAAAGAAACGAAAATGTACGTAGTGTGCTGGTCACAGAGAGCCTAAATTGGTTAATGCTAAAGTACCTCTAGATGCCTATGCAAGTACAACACACAGCTTGTGGACACAAATCCAGCTCTTATTGTACTATTTAAATGGCAAATCACAACCGCCATGCGTATTTCGTACGCATGGTGGGTGGCCTAACCCCCCTTTCCCCTTTGCGGAAACTTATTTCCACACATAACGCAGCATTGAGTGGCTGCATTCCATTGCAGAAATATAAGTACTGTGCATGTACCTACACAGAACTGGCTTACGTACGTTGCGTAAGTAAGTCATATCTCTTTCTTAGTTGTGAATCTGGACCAATGGGGCCAATAACCACAGGTCCTCCAACTGTTCACAATTTGCTGTATAAATTACCAAACATCCTTTATTCCTAAATTTTACTGTGTATTTTACAATCCATCAGCCTTTCTTTCCAAGGCATAGATGATTCTATTCTTCTGACATTATTTTTTTGTCACATATGAGTGTATGGTTGAATTTTGTTCAAGGTTGAAGTGTTGGTTGAAATGTTTTAGAATGACTCAATTACATAATGATTTTGGTTGAGACCCAATTAAAGCTTACAATTTTAGTTTTGTTTATTAACAACAAAGACATAGTAAACGATTAACAAACTTAAATGCTGATGCATAGGATTTTCTGCTGTGACATCTTAGGAACATTCCTCAGTTAGCATACTTGGACAATATTTGCCCTGATACCACTTTTCCATTATGGAAATGTCATGGTGGAACAGTTCACCATGTTCATTGCTGACTGCTCCAAGATTGACTGGAAATAAGTCCAAGTGTGAATCCAAGAAGTGGACTTTCAAAGATATTTAACACCCCATGGCCCTGTGAGATTTTGAAAGGTTATCCACCAGATCTTTATAGTTTTCTGATTTATGGTTCCCTAAGAAGTTCTGCCAAATGCTCTTGAGAGCCTCTCATGCAGATTTTTCAACAGGATTAAACAGACCATCAAGGTGACAATTTGAGCATTAGTTCTCTTATGAGAGGTCCTACAAGGTCCTTTCTTTGAGCTTTGCCTCACTGATCCTCTGGAATTTCTGTCTTAAGTTGGCCATGTCAAGCCTACACTGATCCAATTCTTGACAAGACCAGGTTTCATATGGAACGGAGGGAGATAGAATTTCTCTGGATCAATAAGTGGGTCACTGCAAACATTCTTCACTCCCGGGATTAGTGACATTTGCTTTGGCCACTGGTTCTGAACTTAATGGTTTGCCCTGTCTCTGCTGTCCCACTTACACAAAAAAACAGCAGTATTCTGTGTAACAAAGTTGTAGTCCCAGCAAAAGTGAAATTACTTTTAAGTCACCACAGACATTCTAATTGTGCTCTTTATATCTGATTTTGTTCAGCATCTTAGATCTGATTTTGTTCAGCAGGAGTTTCATGTTCCGATGTGTTTCCTTCATAGCAGCGGCATTTGCTAGTGGTATTGATGGTAACTTCTTGCTATTGTGGAGTTGATTAGATTTGAAACTAACTTTATAAGCATCAATGAACAGATGTCAGTACTTTGTACTCATGATGAAGTCCATCTTTAAGGGCAAAGTCATCCTTTATTTCTCTATGGGCCGTATCCAGAACTACGGCCGCTCAGGAAATGACAGCCGGCTCGGCCGTAAATTACCGTTTTGAAGGTTGTGCGCATGCGTACAACCTTTATACATTGGCGGCGGCCGACGGCTGTTACAAAAAGGGGGCTTACTTATGGCCGCATAGCTGATCATAAACTTTAGGAATCTGGACACTTACGTCCGCCAGAGGGGAGTCGATGGCAGCCGTACAGATCTTGAGCGGCCATAAGTTCTGGATCAGGCCCTATGTCCCTATATTAAAACACATACTTTAGTGTCATTGTTAAAGAGATTCCAGGCTTTCAATCTGAAGCCCAAAAGTTTTTCTTGCCTTTTAGATAGGTTTATATCTCATACATGGTCACTGAGATGCACAAGGAGATTCAAAGGTTGGGTCAAGTTTTTCCTGATCCTAACAATAGTTTTGGGTCTCCAAGAAGTTAGGTTTTCTTCTTAGTCCAGTAATTACTGTAGTTCCTAAATAAGTTGCTTATATTTTATTGAATCCATTTCAAAATATATAAAATATAACAGTGTTGCCAAATAATTCAAGTATTTTAGTAAAACAGGGCCAGATCCAGACATCCATATGTTGCTTTACTTAGATCAGCATTTATGGATCTATATACATTTTTTTACTCTACTGTGTTGCTAGCCCATAGTGTCCAAGGGCAATATCCATAGTTCCATTGCTGGATCCCCACTGTATCCAGATTTCCTTGAGGGCGAGGGGAGACCGTTCCCCTTACTCATAAGGAAATCCGACAGAAGACCTCTACCATAAGATATCTGTACCACCCTCACATAAAATGGTCATGGCTTGGATGTCTGAATACAGCAGAGGGCATTTAGTATGTTCTCACTAATCATAAAATAAGGCATTATATGAATTCCAAAACAAATGAGATCCCAAAAATTGTGTTTTCCCCATTTTTTTAAATGTGAGGTTTGGAAATAGGTGTTGATTCACAAAGTTTGGATCTCTCTGATCTATCTCTAATGGAAATATATAAGTATAATGGCATTGTCATGCACAGTACAATTACAATAATCTAAAATAAATTACACCAGAGGCTGAAAAAGACTAAAATAGTGTTTAAAAATGATTATAATAAATAATGTATTGATTTTCTTCTTTATTTTAATTTGCTGCTGTTTTGTCATATTTGTCGCTTTTTAATTCTGTAGTGAAGGTATAAAAAGATGAATTGCATTCTCAAATAAATGGTGAAATAAAAAAATTTGTATTCAAGAGGTAAAAATATTGTAAAAAAAAATTGCTTTTATACAGGCTGTAATTTAGAATCAAAGTAGCTCAACTATTTTAAACCACATTTAAAGCAGCAAAATTATGTGAAAGGCAATTTGCCTACTTTAGTGCCTTTTTTTAGCATTGTAATGTATTATTCTTACGTTACCAATATTATATGTCTTTACCGCCACATTATTTTGATGCACAATGAATCAAAAGTGACCTTTAAAATAAAACAATATGCAGATCTTAAAGTGCTTTATCCACCTGTGTGACTACCTGCTGTGAGAAATGATGAGTAATAAATACAGAAATGTCATTTTGATGTCACAGCCAAACTGTCACTGTCATACATAATGGATAACGTTGTTAGATCTTCCTGTAGGTCACTTAGCTGAATGTACATTCAGTGATCACTTATCTCTGTGGGAGCCATGTGAGAATCATGAAAGAGTAAAACTGTAAAAATGACATAGTATACAAGTAGATATGTACCTTCTAGTATTCATAGCAAAGAAGAAAAAACAACAAATAAATAAATCATTGTAAAACAAATGAATAGTTGAGTGATTGTTATATAGTACTTTGCTCTTTTATCAGTGCAGTTTCCCCCCACTATTTGTTTATAGCAGCTTAGAGATACCAGAGTCCGATCTATATAGGTAGAATGGAACAGCTAGTGATAACTTAAATAGATTTCTAGTTACAACCACATGAATCACAATGATTAACTAGTTGAATGATTGCTATTTAGCACTGCATTACCATTTCCTATGCTTTTGCATTTTTGTGACTTAATATGTCTATTTTTGTGCTTTTTCCCTATCTTTGGGGGTTAATTCATCATGGTGATGGCAATTGCAATAGTATAATCTATATAGTACTGGAGGGTGGACCAGGATGCATCAGAGCTTTTATTGCTTTATGTACAGTCAAAAGCATAAATACATTTTAATTTCAGCAAGAGATTTCATGTGACTGAAATTGAGCGTGTACAGTATGTGTGCATTCCCCAAATACTGAGTTGTATTTTTCTTACTTCATGTAAAATTGTTCAGCATCTGCTTAAAAATAAAATGCATCTGGCCCAAAGCAGGTAAATTATGGAGCAGCAGAGCCAGCCCCTGGACACATTCCATTTACACATTTGCTGTAAAAGATGTACTGAGTGAAGTAGAGTATTCAAATTTCAGGTTTTGTTTGCAATTTGTCCAAGTCTAACTATTGTGGTTTAAAAATATAAGTATATAAAGTAGTACGCTATAAAAATATTTTCCCAGCATGCAAATTATGTAAGTCATTTGAAGCCCTGAGATTATAACATCGTTGTCTACATGCATATTTGCTCTTATTATTGTTCTTACTCATAACTCTAAATCTGTTCCTATATAAATAACAAAAGTGCAAAAATACCCTTTTTCCCTGAAGGACTAAAATTAATTTGCTAAGTATACACAATAGAAATAAGAACCTTATATATCTCTCTTTGAAATAAGACATATGGCTGTTACTTTGCTTTATGTAACATAGACACATATAAGCCTTCATTATAGATGCCACAAATTCTTACAGTTCTTTAATCCCCCGTTATTTGTTCTCTCCAAAGACCAACGGCTAGGATCAAATAAAATCTTTCTAATACTCTGCTCTACACAGCTGGTGAATTTGAAAGGGTGGCTCTAAAGCTTATGTTACATTAACCTTAACCAGAACCTTGCAAAGGAAGGATTACATCCTGAAGGCATGCTTTAAGTTTGTAAACCAGCTTTAGAACATCTATATTTTACACTGAATGTCCAGAAGTTTGAAGTCTCTGAACTAATAAACTCTTTTGTTTTGATAAAACAGGAAACTTAATGTTCTCTGTATAGTTCAAACACTATAACAAAATTGATGTATACTGAAATATCAAATACTGTGCTTGAGAAAACTTTTGTATTCATTAGTTTGCATGTATAATATTATATAGTATCGCAGGGATTGTACTAAATTATAAATGTATAAAAGTTCTACTATTTTTCTATAATTATAAAGAATAATTCAAGCTTTATTTTTATCTTATTTAATTTTTTTAGCCAAAGGGAGCTATTGAAAGAAGAATGATTTGTGCAATGTGATTAAAATCATCACTGGCAATATTCATAAAGAATTAACTCTAATTAATGAGCTGGAGTTTGCCTGATCAGGGTGTGAACTGTCAGTGTGTGTAACCCGCTGCTGATTGGTCATTGTTGCTTATGCAGTCAGTGGGCCTGTTCCAGAGGTGTAAGCCAATCAGAATGCAACATGTGCGCTGTACATGTGTATGGAACCTCTGGGTATTCTGCATGCAATTCAAAAGCACAAGGAGTGGTAGCTTTTGATGATAATGCAAGTATGCTGCATTCGGGCTCAAAGCAGCCAAGCGCAATACAGCTATGTGACCAAATATGTTAGGAAATTATATTGAAAAAAAAATTAAGAATAGTGCTAGCATTAAAACACCTGTTTTGAAGTAAATAGTTCTTATTTCTGTCAGCATTCAGTTGTGGAATGGGCACAGCTTGTTGGGCACATTCTCTCTGTACATTGACTAGGTGCCCTCTCCTCTTCCCTCCCACGACACATATTTCAGCACAAAATCCGCCACAGCTCGAGTTGCATTAGAGTCTGAATGGGACACTACTGAAAAACTTTGTTCATATAACTAGCTAACTTTGGGACAGATCCAGAACAACGTTTCTGTGCGTATTTACACCTGGTGGAGATGTAAAAACGCGATATGTTATGTACTGAGCATGCGCACGACAGATGCTACGTAATGGAATATAACTCTGAGCGTAAAAGCCTTTCACATATCAGTTGCGTAAATTCGTTTTAGGGGGCGTGCCAGCCTTACGACTTCCGATATTACGCTTCAAAGGCGGGATTTGGCATTTAAATAGTACAGTATGGGAGTGCTAAGCGGCGTAACTACAGACAGCCTATACGTGCGTGAACGGATCAAAGTGGTTACGCTGCCAAAAGTTAGGGTAGGGTTCAGAAAGCTTAAAGCGGCCAAAGTACGTACATGCAAGGGGAGTGCCAAGGGGAGTGTATAGAAGGTACGCTCGCGTAAATACGATACGCTAGTAAACGGATTGCAAGCGGAGTTCTGGATCTACCCCTTTGTTAGAATAACTAGCACTAGCAGTGGCAAATAGACTGAGCAAGACCAAGACCTGTCATGATCTCTTCAAATGCAGCTGATGCCGCTAGGGGGCAGTTCTTTTTATAGTGGAGATGACGTCAGTCCTCTACTGTTTGTGACGTCATCTCCACTATATAAAGTACTGCCCCCTAGCGGCATCAGCGGCATTTGAAGAGATCCTGACGGGAAGAAGAAGTTCTGCAGCGTCCACCAGCAGCTGAAGAAAGAATACTGGCCACCGGAGAGGAAGACTTCAATCAAGAAAAAAGTGTAAAAAGATTTTTATTTAATACACAGGATACAATACACACATTACACATAGCTTAGGAGAGATGACCACAGCAGGTAAGTGCACACAGTAGGGGACAATGTTAGATAGGGTTTATAACTTGTTTATAAGCCTCAGATTCCAGAAATTCAGATCTGTCTGCTTCATCTGAATTTGAACCATGACTTAAATTTCCAAAATTAAAATAACATGCAAACTTATGGGACTTATCCAGGGGCAAAGTGTGTCATCACTGGGCAAAATAATTCATAATATGAACACACAAAATATATTGGGCAATTATTATTATTATTATTATTATTATTATTATTATGATTATTATGTTTTACCCAGATAAATAGATCCAGAGACTTCTTTTGCGTAGGTCAATGCTTAAAGGATAAATTATACAAATGTAGCTATATTAATACAAAGAATTTGGATTTACTTCTGGACATAATGTATGCTTGTTGTACACTAAATAATTTATTGATTAACCTTCGTATGCACAAAATATTTTAGTTTCAGCCTGAAATGGGGTCAAAGTTGACCCCAGGTTAAAATGAGCTATTCTGCATTTAAATGTATGGTGAGGCGTTCACATACCTACTATATTCAATACTAGGAAACATCAGAAATGTAATTAACTACATTTTATGAAAATGAAATACCATTCATACATTACACAGACAATTATATCTAAATGTATGTGAATATGTATGTGATAGCATGTATGTGTGTGTATATGTGTGTTATGTGTATGTGAGAGAGAGGGGAGTTGGCAGTTATGTGTATGTGAGAGAGAGGGGAGTTGGCAGTTATGTGTATGTGAGAGGGGGGGCAGTTATGTGTACAGGGCCATTTCTAGGGGTGCTGTCACATGGGTTGCACCCCTAGATGACTTAAAGGGGGTCACCCATTAGGGCAGCCCCCCCTTTAAGTCACACTGCCCTCCCCCAGGTTGCAGTCACATAGACTGTGGCTCACACAGACCGTGGCTCACACAGATGCCGGCTGCATCATTCAGCTGAACTGTTCTGGATGTACAGGGCTGCTATGGGAGCACTGTAGCCATAGGCTTATGTATAATGAGTGCAGGGTGTGCAGTGCACATGGGCCCCTCAGAACAGGGGGTCCTGTGGCATGCACCCTGCACCCTGGGTTGGCAGGGGAAAGGGCCATTCGGCATCTATTTCTTTCCTCTAAGATCTTCCAGAGGGAAGAAATAAATGCCAAATGAGTCCCCCTTCCCCTGCGGTTGGACTGTCCCAAGTTGCGGGCCGAAAAGGTGACGAGACCTAACTGTGCTATAAGCCCCGCCCTCTTTTGGCCTGCGAATCAGGACAGACAGNNNGGGTATGTGCAAATCCTGCACAAGGGCCTCCTCACTTCTTAAAACGACCCCTGACTGTAGCACCAAATGTTTTTCATTGAATAACACTATGAGGCAGTAGGGAATAGATTTGCTCCTACATTTCTCCCGTAGATGCCCTGTATAACTAGTGCAGTTTAGGTGAATGATGTCAGTCAAGCACTGCGCAGCAGAGGAAGGAACAGGAGGGAGAAGGTAAAGATAAGTAAGTTTAGATTTTTAATAAAAAAAATTTTTTCATATATAAGGGGCACAAAAGGAGGCTGAACACATATCCTTATGACCCCGATTTTGGTATCCGAAGGTTAATTATGTCTTAATTACATATTGATTGCAGTTATATTATGTTTACTTTGGATCTTCTATTAGTCTTTTTTTGGATCATTTTATTTTATTTTTTTAAAGATCTGTTGGTAAGACTTTCTTTGTAAGCTGACCTTTTTTTTCCTGACAATAGCTATAATTTTAAAGCTCATTAGAGCTGCCTTAACCATTTTTTAAAATGCACTGTAGATTTTCACATTCTGAATAACAGTTTTTATTTCAAATACATATTTGTAGTATATGTTTTTACAAATTGTAATTACATTTGTGAAATAAAATAATCAGATTTCTGTCTGTATTTTAATTTTAAATAGACATTTAATTTTTGTGGATAAAAATTTATTTTTGATTGGATTTTTAACATTTCTAAAGCTGGAAAACTACAGAAGATAATGAAAGTACTTTATCTTCTGCATGAACTTTTACTTACCACAGACCTTTGATGTATTTAGTTTTCCTAGAACAATTTGCTGTCATTTGCTGTCATACTTCTAGAAGAATTATGTTAAAGGAACCTGTCAAAAAAAAGAGAAAACTCTAACTTTTTAAAATAGAGAGAAACAAAAAAAAAGTCTGAAATAACTTGGAGGAATTGTAAGTCTCATTGGAGCTGAGGTTTTAAAAGAGCTCTAAAACCGTTCTTGAGTTGTTGATCTTGAGTTTGCAAAAGTACCCTTAAAAGTTCTGGATTTGAATCTAGTTTCATGTTTTGGATTTAATTATATAGTAGAAAAAGGTAAAATCATAGGTCCTGATTCAATTAGAATCACAGGCCGCGATAGACGGAAAAATGTTTGCAGTGCGCATTTTCTTTTCTATTACGGTATTCGAATTATACGCATCTCTATGAGGCACATATAAAAATAGGGGGAAAAAAATTCGAACAATTAGCATAGCACCACAAAATATGCGGATGCAAAGCTAAATGAATCAGGCCCATGTGTCTGTAGCTGCTATTAAGCCTACTTTATTATTTATCTTATTACATTAATTGCAGTCATTTACGGTCAATTTTCTAATTACCCCCTTCAACTTTCACCTCTGTCAGTATATAACAATACTGGAATAAAGCTGCAAGGATCTGGCTGCACATTTTTTCACCATTCAAATTTTTTTTTGGCCAACATCTCTCTGGAACTCTGCTACTGTATTTACAATGCAATATAAATTGTTTAACTTTACATTCAAAATGCCAATATCAGAGGTAGACGACCGCCCACGTATTTAAGTTCCTTCTAAAGTACAGTAGTTATAAAGGTTCAAGAACTAGGAGGTAGATATAGTGAACTAACACCGAGTATAAGAAAATAGAAACATGTCATCATTTTAAAAGATAACTAAACTTCCATTAAAAAAAACCTAAATTTAAATTTTAAGAATGAATATTGAGTGTAGTTATTTAATATAATCTACAAAGAAGATATCCTGAAAAAAAGTAATTTAGTGCAAGATGAAATTGTCCTTGGGTCTTCCCACCCATCCTCTTATTGTAAAAATAAATAGGACATGCACATAGTTTACCAAACCAAAAAATTCTAAAGGAAAAGCTATTTTTTTAGTGCTTAGTTTGTTTGGGCCCCCAGAAAGTAAAAGATTCCCCTTGGTGCATGTTAAACTGCAACTAAAGATAGAATTCTGGCTAACATTAGTCCTATTTCTCATCCTCATTATCCTCATTACTCTATGAAAGTATGGATTGCAGTGGCAAAGTCAGTTGTATATAATGGTATGCAGCATTACTGCTTCTTTATGAAGATTTAGGTGATGATGATTTTGGTGCAGGTGTTGGTAATGAAGATTTTTCATTTTGCCTGTACAAACTGTTGCACTCCTTGGGATGCAACTTTGGATAGAAAGCTTACATGCATTTAATGTAATAGAGAAGAGGTTCCAATGCCTCTACCTCCGCTAATTTTGGAGTGACAAATAGTACAGATATCTCAACATGTGTGGGGTATTGGTGCATGTTTTTTATGCATGACAATGGGATTTTCATGGGCATGTGGTAGTAAGAGTGGTAGCTAACTTTTACTGGCCAATTCAATACATTTAGTAGCAATAGCAGCAGTAGGACTAAACCAGTAAAAATTGGCCATGGCCTCAGCTTTTCCTTGCCACTGGGAAAGGAAAAGAGGGGAAGGTTCAATACTGTTTGCCTTTTAAATGCCATTTCTTTTCTTCCTCCCATGAATGACATTATTTTCTGACTAGAGGCTGTAGAGTACTTAAAATAATCCATGATTGATTGACAACAGGAGAAAGTAAATTTATAAAGCTACTGTGCTGATGGTCTGAGCAAGTACAAACCTCCATGCTATCCCAAAATAAACATGTGGACATCCACGTAGAGTGTACAATTATAATACATTTATTAATTTATTGAATAAATTATTTAGTTAATATTAATTTGTTTTATTGAATAACTTTATTGATCTTAATATGATATAAGAACAACATATTGGTCACTTACTGAAGCTATCATATTAATAAATTCCCTAGGCTGATGCATGAGCAAATACAGAACTCTCAGAATACCTTATTAAGAGCAACACGTAGGCAACCATGTAATGTGACAAATTATAATACATTTTATTTGTAAATTATCTCTATTGCATGAATTTTGTTAACAAGTTTTACAGATAACCTTTAAGAATCTGTTTCCTGGAAAGCACTCTGGCAGCTGCCCTGTATGTCCGATGAACGGTTATTGGGGCATGGTTGACAATTTTAAAGGGACGGGCATTGATTTTGCCATGCCTTTAACACTTGGCATGCTGCTGAAAATGGTACTAGAAAGCACAGCATGCCCTGCAATACATGGGCATGCTGTGCCTTCTAGTACTATATGCTGCAGCATGCTAAGGGTTAATAGCATGTCATGGCAAGGGTTTTTTATTATTCTGACTTTTTTTTGTAGCTTTTTAGGAAAGGTGGGGTTTTTTTGTACAAAGTGAGTGCTGATTTCTAGTAAATCGACACACACACCACTATTATCTCTCGCAATTTTAAACCTATTCTACAGCGAGTTTGAAACACGTCCCTTAGTAATTCTGAGATTTGTATCTCCTGAAAGGGAAAATCGCCAGAGATAGCTCCATACCAGCGATTTTTACAAAAACCCATCTCTAGTGATTTAATAGCCAAATCACCTTTAGTAAAGAAAATTCTTATCTCTTAATTCTTATTCTGATTTACAAGTTAAAATTGCCTCCCCTTGTACTTCAACGTGGTATTGCTCAGGTCTACATTTGCACCTAAAAAAAGGTATAAGTGCAACTCTGAATCAGCCCCATAATGTGTTGAATAGAAAATGTCCACCCCTCACTTATTTCCTTAAACAAACATTAAAATGTAATTGAGCATAGGTTTTATTTGTGAACAGAACATTCCATAGAAACAGCATATAGAAATGTTGTATAATAAACAACAATAAGATACAGAAGTATGTATTGGTTTCAAGTTGCATAAAACTCATTAACCATAATGTATTTTCAAATACATATATAAATAATTAGCTTATATCCTATTACAAACATCCATAAATAAAGTGCACTCATTAGTTTTAACTGAAAAGTAATAGAGTCTTTATTACCTGATAATGGGATAATTAAATGAATAAATCAATATTCACTACTAAAGTATCCTGAAATATTTTGTGTTGCTTTAAAGTTCAAAATTATATTTTTTATTTCATTTAAATAATGGCTGCTATACTTAGCAAAGTATGAATCAAATGGATAAAATCATGGGAAAACAAAATTCTTATAGACATAAAGGATCTATGTATGTTTTGTCAGATTGAACAACACAATATTTGCAACCTTTGACTTTGGAAATATTTTTATAACATTTAAATTAAGTATTTTTCATTTATAAATATGGGTATGTAATTTAATGTTGATGGGCTGGATCCAGACTTAAGTAAGTGCTTGAAATAAGGTACTCCTGGGCTAAACAGGGAAGTCATATTTCATCTGTTGCAAACAGTATTAAAGTTGAGAGCAGTGGCAAATGCAGGATCTTGAAAGGGGGGTTCCAATATGTGTAACACATACCTCCCAACATTTTGGAGCCCGAAAACGTGACAAATAAGCTCTGCCCTGTTCAAGCTTTGCTCCCGCCCCATCCCCACTGTGAGCGTGTATATAAGGGAATTAGACTGTAATGTGGCAGAAGTTTAAATAGTGTTTAAAATTGTAAAGAGCTAATCAATATGATGTAAAAAAAAAAAACATATGTAAAATGATAATACTGATAATATGGTCGTACTATCTGACTACCAAAATATCTAAGACGTCCATTAACGTTCTTTGTGAAAGCAGGAAGTTTATCATGTAGATTTAAAAATACTAAAAATAAAATAGATCTACTTTAAGGAACTGCGTTATTATCTGTAACAAGTCCTGTTTTTTATAGTTTTAAGTAATTTATAATTTACACATTAAAATAGTAATTTTATATTGCAGTGTAAGCTCCCGGCGCCTGCCTGCCGCAGGGCTCCGGCTGCCTACCTCTCTGTGTGCGCCGCGTCTCTCTCCCGTCCCTTCGGCTGTTCGCGGACTTCCGGCTTGCGCTCCTGGCGTCTCCATGGTGACGGCGACGCACAATCCTCCTGCCTGTCGGGCGCAGCGTCTGAGTCTCTACAGCAACAGCCTATCGCTTCCGTTGGCGCGAGCTCTGCACTTTCCCATTGGTTCTGCCCTCTATATAACTGCTGCACTGTCTCACTACAGGTGCTGGTGATAGTCTCTGGTTTCCAGTACTGTTACTTGCCTCTCTTGTGTGTCTAGCTTTAGCCCTGTGCTTTACTAAGCTGCCGGCTTGTAAAAAAAGAAAAAAAAAAGCCGGTGTTTTCAGCGCAGTCTGAACGCACCAGGCTAAAATTTTCAAAATGTTGCCCACTGCCTAAAAAGCTGGCTTTTTAGGCAGTGGCAATGTGAACGCAGCATTACTTACCTATCTGAGTGTGTTTGTGATCCCGTAAGGGATCATTTTGTGTGCTTGGAGAGAGTGAGCCCCAGTGCGTCTTTTTAGTCCTGTCTCCCTGCTCAGTCCGTAGTCCATTGTTCCTTGTTTATTGTTGTCCGTACTGGTCGGTCCACTTCTGCTCCCATCCTAATTTGTCATAGTCTTGTCTCACTATTAGTTCACTGTAGGGTGTTTAGTATTTTCTATTCTTCTGGGTCTAGACTCAGCGATGCGCGACCATACCTACAGGGGGCGCTCAAGACCATCCCCACCATCAGGGGCTCTGGTGAAAACCACCTGGAGGAAAGACCCCGCAAACCGGTAGCCGATCCAGTCACCCTAACTATCCTTAGTGATCACCCCGGTACTATCCGGGTAATCCCAGGGTATCACCCTATTCCTTCTGGACCACTCCGGTACTCCCCAGGTAAACCCGGAGTGTCCAAATACTGAGTGTCATAACATGCAGGAACAGATCTAATAGCAATAGCAGTATACAATGCATTAGCAGAGCACATTACACAATGTACAGATGTAATAGCAGTATTCAAGGCATTAGTAGAGCACATTACACAATGGACCAGAGCTTATATCAGTGAATATGTTGTGACACATTTACCATCCTCACCTGTTTTCCTATTGCAGCACAGGCATCTTTTTTTTGGACATTTTAACATTTTTTTTTCAATTTTCAATCTGGGTGGTTTCTGGGCAACCAGAAATATACCCCTGGGTGCGCTACTGGAGAGGTTTAATAAATAACAGTGTGATAGTAAAGCTGGTCAGTTTCTGTGTGCAGAAAGCAATTCAAAGATATATCCCTGCATGTAAAGAATACAATTAACTTGACTCCACCTGCAATCAACATGGTTTAGCCCAGGAGTAACTAATTTCAAGCACTTACTTAAGTCTGGATCGAGCCCAATAAGGTCAATAGATATCCTATTGGTACTAAACGTCACACAGGCTAAAGACACAACCTTATGTTATCTATCAGTGTAAATATGTCAACAACTGTTTGATAGAAAATTGGATTGTCCACCCCAGTATACAATAAAAGCAACCCCAACTTTTACCCTATTCCTTAGCCTAACCCTAAAATATGATAAATGAAAGAATGAGGAGAATCAGTTGCTGCTGCTGCAGCAGCAGCAGCAGAGAAGACAGTAAGAATCTGTCTCATGTTTTTCTATGTGTCTGCCCATAAGTGCAGTTAATAACGAAACCCTCCTACATTAAAACTTCCACACCATCCTCATAAGAAATGGGACAGCTTGGAAGAATGGGTACTACAGAGGGTGCTTAGAACACCCTCAATGCACTATCTACATTCCTTCCTTCCACTTAAAATATGAGCCATCAGCATGGCGCCCTGTCATGAATGTTAGAAACACTTTCAATATAGAACTCTTCATCCAGAGTATCCACATCCATATTAGATACTCTAGATCTGTACTGGGATTCAGAGTGTGAATAGTTTCAAAATGCAGGTGTTTTCCCATACTAGCGATCAGAAAACACCCCTTCTTCTGGTCCGAAGAATGTCTGTGGGTTACTGTGGATGTACAATCTTTGTATACCTCTATTGAACATGTTAAGGGCATCAAATCAGTTATGGAATTTCTTAATGAGGATGATAATATGGATGCGAAACATAGAGATTTTATTGGTGACCTAATTGGGTTTATCTTATCACACAATTATTTTACATTTTTGAATCAATACTTTTTACAAGTGTGTGGCACAGCCATGGGTATGATTTTTGCGCCCAGCTTCGCGAACATGCACATGGGAAGCTGGGAGAGAAAACACATTTTTAATAATAATCCTTTTAAACAGTATATCCACTTCTATAAACGGTATATAGACGACATTTTAATTATCTGGAAGGGGCCCAGTGTACTTTTAAATGACTTCCTGACCTATATTGGCACCAACGAATACAATTTGAAATTTACATCTAAGATATCTAACACGGAAATAGAATACTTAGATTTGATACTATATAATGAAGGTAACGAAATTGTAACTAAAAATTATATTAAAGAAATCGATAAGAATAGCTATCTTCATTACACAAGTGGACACCTTAAACGTTGGAAAAATAACATTCCATATTCTCAATTCTGTCGGATCAAAAGAAATGGCCTATATACCTATATACCAAACGTTTTAAAGAAAGAAGCTACCCTGACGATCTAATTGAAGAGGCAAGAATTAAAACACAGGAGACAGATAGGCAGAATTTATTACAATACAAAAACAAGTCCGATAGTGAGAATCATGTTTTATTTATTACACAGTATAACTGTGCAGAGCTAAAGATAAAGAAGTCACTGGAGAAACATTGGAATATCCTTCTATCAGACCCAATACTGAATAAGGTTTTACCTGCCAAGCCCAAGGTTGTGTATAGAAAAGCAAGGAACCTTAAAAATATTCTTGCACCTAGTAACCTACCACTTCTGTCCGAGACACAATGCCCAGGCCTATGGGGTAAACCCTGTGTAGGATCCTTTAAATGCTCCCATTGTATAATGTGCAAATACATGAACAAGAATAATAAAACATTTAGTAACTGGGATAACACCAAAGAGTTTAATATCAAGAGTTTTTTTAACTGTTCCTTGACGTCAGTCATTTACCTGCTAGAATGTCCCTGTGGTAAAAAATACATGGGCAAAACTAAAAGGCGTGTACGCCTTAGGATACAGGAACATGTTCGTAATATTAAGAAAAAGATCCTAAGTCACTCAGTTTCCGAACACTTCTGTAATGTCCATAATGCTGATCCTTCAGGACTTACCTAAATTATTGAACATGTGTCTCTTGGAGATAGAGGTGGTGATCTCCCAAAAAAACTCTCACAAAGGGAAATGAAGTGGATATACGAACTGAACACGTTGGCACCTTTGAGATTAAATGAGAACTATGATTAAAAATTGCCCCCTTTTTATAATCTTTTTAATATCCAATGTAGCACTTTTTTTTACTTTTTTAGCTTAATTTTTTTTTTTAGAATACATCATTTAAATGTTTTTTATATAGGATCCCCATGGTCTGTGCCTCATATATTTTAATGTGTTTTAATAAAATGCACTGTTTTCTTAATTATGCCCATGTGCATTTTATACCTAGTTATTTTTATATATATCCTCTAAGTTTTTTTTATCCATATTTCTTACCTTAGAGTTTTGATTTTGATAACTGGCTGTCTCTTATTTTATTCTAAATGTGTGCTATGTTTTTTGTCAAGTATTTTTTTCTCAGGTTGGGGATATGGTGTTAGAGTACCTA
This sequence comes from Limnodynastes dumerilii, assembly GCA_011038615.1. NCBI lineage: Eukaryota > Metazoa > Chordata > Amphibia > Anura > Limnodynastidae > Limnodynastes > Limnodynastes dumerilii. The sequence continues at coordinate 89,416 of WWET01003976.1, read as the reverse complement.
TCCCTACCCTGAATTCTATTTATTTGATTTGTATGAAAACACTGTCACAGACTATACTATGTCTATAATTGTAACAGATCCTGGTAAATACCAGTAACAAAAATGGCGCCTGTCTGCCTAGAATAAAAATGGCACCCATCTGCCTATAATTTAGTGCGGGTTTAGCCTTGTTTGCCCCGCTACTATTGTATCCCTATGTAAGCTAATATGTATAGAGAGCCATATCTTGATATGCACCGTGAAATAGTATCTAAAAATATCGCTCCCTTCTGCCTGACCACATAGTGCCAATCCTCATAATGGCTGCAATATCACTTTGGACCTCATTGCACATGCGCGAGGCTTAACTGTTATATCTCTAACAGCCGTCGCGCTACTCACGTCGCTAGTGCGCAGGCGCGAGTCTTGTATACAGCCATAAGACTGGCATACCCTTCATAAAGATGGCGGCCGAAAGTTTTCCTTGTTCTGCGCATGCGCGATATCGCAATGCGCGGTCCTTTTGGTTATTTAAACGCTGCAGTATGCTGTGGCTGACTGTTTTATGCTCCCTGAAGAAGTCCAATGGCTGACCCTGGACGAAACGCGTTGGAGTGACCTATTCACAAGCAGTGTTGTTGGTTTTAAACAGATAAGCTTGTTTTATTTATCTTTGATGTACGGAGATTTTATTATGGAATAAATATTTTTTATTGTGAATGTCCTGCACCATATTCTTGCTTTTCTCTCTACCTATGGTATCTACCATCTAAGCTACCACCTGCACATCCATATCCTGGATGTGTTCCTAGAAGGAAGTTCATAAAGGAACCCCTGGTTTGCCCTATTATTAAGGCCATCGGCCATTTCCTGCTATCTCCACCCTGGATGTGCCAGCAAAAGGTCTTCACCGTAAAGAAACCCTCTATATGCCTTTGTAATAAGGCTATCTGGTACGCCTTGAATCTGCACCCAGTGTGAACTATTCAGCACGTGCACTTTATTGAATTTAGGAACTATTCAATTTAATTAATTAATTTATTTATTTATTTACTACACTTTGATGAACCATTAGGCGCTTCCTATCTTTGCTACTTTTTGTTAATTAACCTGTCTGCTACACACAGACTTTTTGAAGGAAAGCTGCCCCCGTGCAATCGGGTTTTTTTTCATTTTGGTATTTAGGGTTGAGCGCCATTATCTGATTTGTTTTCTTTGCCATTTTCTCACTTGTGTATCACTTATCTGGGCAGCTATACCCTTAACCTATACTGACACATTATGTTTAGACCACATGAGTTATGCCAAAGAAGGATAAACATGTGTCAAACACTTTTTATAGATGAAACTATAAATGCAGAAATCAGAGATAAATCTCTTGATGATATTTTTTGGGACACTGAAGACCTCCTTATCAGAGAAACAAAAGCATGGTGGGATAAGGCTAGTATGGAACAATACCTTAATGTAAATAGAATTCCAAGAGGCCTTAGAATTTTAAAAGATCCATCTTTTGGCCACGATGATCCTATTTTTATGGAAAAATGGGATCAAATTCTAAAAGATTGCTCTAGGAAACTCATGCAATTGATCATTAGAGAAAAGAGTAACAATATAGAGGAAATTAATATAGAGGAATTAAAAATAAAGGAACAACTTCTAGAACCCCATCTAGATAGTGAGGATTATAAAGCTAATCTTATTGTCCTTAACGCTTCGATGCGTAGATTGCGTATATGCGGTCTTTTAGACCGCATATATGCAATCTACGTATCGAAACGATACGCAGATTACGTACAGTAGCTACTACGCATGCGCAGTAGCTACTGTTTATTGAACTACATCCATCAATGGAAGACGGACGTCGTTCTGGATCCGTCCCAATATCTGTTTTATTTATGAAGGCAAACACATAAAAGTAAAAGGGGATGTAATGGGGTCTGTACACAATATAAGTGCACATATTAATATCAGTGATGACAGTAATGTTAATCACCACAGAGAAACTTTATAGTTCTTAGTATCCCAAAAAGAGAATGATAATACCGTGGTTACTATATTTCTGGTAACACAGTATAAACGGATGTCCTCTGGATCAATGTTCCTTATTGGGTCTGTCAGAACCTGACACATATGGTAAAAGAAGAGCCTATCTGTCTATGCAAATGGTTCACTTGCGAGCCTCAAGCCCCAAAGTCCGGGGGTACTGGTGGCAGGTGACTAACAGTACTTCCTCCGTTCACAAAAACCCATGAGAGGGAATGCCATGGATAAAGTGTCAAACACTGTCCCTTGTACTGAGTGTCTCAAAGAAGGGGTCAGTACCTTAGCGCTTGCCATCGAAGAGGATGTGAGTTTCTGCGTGCTGCTGCTTTAGGTACCGGTAGGTGATGTGTCTTGCTGGACTTGTGTCGCTTGTAAAAGCGGTCTGGTGGGTTCACTGCTCATGGTCCTTAGTATCTCTTATATGAAGGATGAATGACAAGTGGCAGTGGTTCCTGTGTGCTAGTGTGGGCTGTAGGTTTGTGTAGCTGCATAACCAGTGATAGCGGGAACATGTCCAGGGGACCCCAAGTCGCTGGAGAGTTCTCCAAATCAATGCGTTTCACCCCTCTATTTGGGGGCTTCTTCAGGATAATCAGTGTTTTGGTGGTAGCAGGGTAAACTTCACGGTCTGGGTCCGGATCGCTGATCTGCGACATAAATGTGGTGTGGTAGAGCCTGATAGGCTGATGATAGGCCACATTTTCTCTAGTTGGCATGGAGACTGATGCTTTTGCTGCTTGCTGTGGTGACCATTACACAATGGGGATGTAACAAGCCTTGGCATGGAGACTGATGCTCTGCTGGTTGCTGTGGTGACCAGTACACAATGGGGACGTAAGGAGCCTCAACAGCCCAGTGTGACTAGTTTCTGGTACCTGGGGAACTGTGTGTGTTGGGGCTGAGCGGATAGCAGGAGGTGGAAAAATGGAAAGTGGAAGCGGAAGAAAAAAGTACAAAAAGTACAAAAAATTTTAAAAAAGAGAACATGAAAAATGAAAAAAAAAAACAAAAACAAATAAAAATAAAAATAAATATAACAATAATTAAAAAAATAAATAAATATCCGAGACCTTAAAGGAGTGACCCAAGTACTACGAGACCATGGTTTCCGCTATCGCTGGGGATTCCCATTTCGTCTACTTGTGGAAGCAAATGGCCGGACTCACGCGATTAAAACACCGGAGGAAGGTCGACGTCTGCTCAACGGACTGGGACTTGCTCCACAAGGCTCCTGAGATTGCGTTGGCGACGGGACTAAGGTTCACTTGTCACGTAATTATAGTTTGATAGTTCTTGGAGACGCTTCCTAATTAGTGCACCTATGGAACTGTGAGTTATACAATCTTTGTTTACTGTCATACTGTTTTGGTATTATTTTATTACTGTACACTGTTCTATATTTGTGCAATGGTTTCTTGTGGTATGTAATCTTATTGCCTATTCACACTGTTATACTGTTTTTTCTTCTATTATCGGTTCCTCGGGGGGACCTTAGGTGGGTCTCTCCCTTTGCCCGCTAGCTCCCCTGGCCGGCCACTTCAACCTCTAAATAGGGGCGTAATATAAAATCATAATAGTTGGCTGAATTGCAGCATAGCTGCAAGGTTTAAATCCAGAACCCCCACAACCGAGTCCCCCAGACCCTAGGTGGGCGGATTCGCAACTAAGTAGCTCCCCACCCAATTACGGGTGTAATTAGCTGCTGTTCTCTCCTCTATTCCTCCTTTATTTTATTCCCTTCTCTCTCCTAGCCTCCCCCTATTTCCCCCGCCCACTTACCTACCTCGTTTCTTTTGTTCGGGAGTGCCGTGTACGTTCCCAGTGTTTTCATACCTCTGATATTCTTATCAGTTAATGCCAAAGGGCTGAATACCCCTCAAAAGAGGTCAATGTTATTTGCCGCCCTGTCTAAAACTAAGGCTGATGTGGTTTTCATACAAGAGACTCACCTGAAAGATGCCGGCCATCCCTCGTTGTCCACTAAGTTCTATCCTACTGTGTTTTACGCCAATGCTAGCTCCAAGCGCAATGGTACGGCCATTTTGATTAGTCGTAATACTCCACTTGAGATTGTGAACTCGATAGGCGATACAGAGGGCAGGTATCTCATTCTTACTGGTCGGTTGGGACCCTCAGACATAACCCTTGCAAATGTATATGCTCCCAACTTTGGTCAGTCCTCTTTTTTCCACACATTTTTTGCAAAATTACACGCAGTGGGTAAGGGCCAAGTGATACTTGGCGGGGATTTCAACACTGTTATGTCGCACACTTTGGATAGATCTTCTACACGCCACACAACTCCTACACATACAGGGTCGAAAGCTCTGAATAGACATCTTTCGGAGTCTGGGCTATTCGACGCGTGGAGGGCGCTGCACCCCACGGTGAGGGACTTCACCTTTTATTCTAATGCCCACCAGTATTATTCCAGAATTGACATGTGGTTCACCTGTGCCTCCCTTATTCAAACAATCACAAATGCTTCCATTATCCCCACCGTTTGGACTGATCATTCAATGATCACTATCACCCTGGATACCGGGAATGCTACGGCAGGCAGGTCAAACTGGAGATTGAATGAGACACTTTTGCGATTCCCACAGTTTCAGGAAGTAGTTAAAACTAAAATTAACGAGTAATTTGAATTAAATAATACTACGGACATTAGCATACCCCTGTTGTGGGAAGCCCACAAGTCGTTAGTTAGAGGAACTATAATCCAGTATGCCTCCCAACATAAAAAAAGCAAGAGGCGACTATTCGGGCCCTGACTAAGCGGCTCCACCTTTTGGAGCAACAGCATAAACAATCCCTGGACCAAACAATTTTAAACGATTTAGTAAAAGTTAGGGGGGAATTGCATAATTTAGTGGCAGAGCAGACCGAATGTAAACTTCGCTGGTTACAACAACGATTTTACGAAAAGGGCAACCAAGCAGATACTTTACTTGCTAACCGGTTGAGAACCAAAAAGGCTATGCAGGTAATTCCGGGTCTGAGGGACGCTGATGGCACTCTGTTGTATGATCCGCGAGCCATTAATAAAATATTTGAACAATATTATCATCAATTGTATAATTTGCCACAACAGGGAGCGTTAGGTCAGTCCTCGCTCACACAGGCTTATCTGGACTCCTGTAATCTGCCCAGACTGAGCACTGCTGCAGCACGAATGCTTAACGCAGAGATTACCTTAGAGGAGGTTCAAAATGCATTGAAATCCCAGAAAGCGCATAAAGCCCCAGGGCCGGATGGCCTTCCAGCGGCGTACTATAAGTCATTTGCTACCGCACTGGCTCCGTGGCTCAAGGATCTGTTTAATCATGTGCTCCAGGGTGGTTTTTTCTTGCCCGAGTCCACTCGCTCAAAAATCGTTGTAATTCCGAAACCGGGAAAAGATCCCACTGTTTGCTCTAATTACCGCCCTATCTCCCTGATAAATTCAGACCTCAAACTGTTCGCAAAGGTGTTAGCGGATAGGCTAAATAGGCTCCTCCCCTCGCTTATTAATCCAGACCAAGTAGGGTTTATACCTACGAGACAAGCGGCGGATAACACTAGACGCATCATTAATTTGATTCATCACATTAATTCAACTAAGACCCCCTCAGTTCTATTGGCATTGGATGCTGAAAAGGCGTTCGACCGCCTTTCATGGAACTTCATGTTGGCCTCCCTTCAGACCTATGGAATCCAGGGCAATTTTTTGTCCGCTATCAACGCTCTTTATCATTCTCCATCAGCTGCAGTTTTTAGTAATGGTCTTTTGTCCTCAGTGTTTCCTCTTAGAAATGGAACGCGGCAGGGGTGCCCCCTCTCACCACTTATTTACGCTCTGAGTAGTGAGCCACTAGCTGCCAGGATACGTCAAAATCCTAACATCAGCGGCATTACTGTGAAACAACGCCAATACAAAATTTCTTTATTCGCAGACGATGTGCTTGTAACACTTGCACATCTCCCTACCCAATTTATTTCGGGAACTTTCTGATTATGGCACACTATCGGGCTACAAAATCAACAGTTCCAAATCAGAAATACTACCCCTGTACATCCCTAATGCCTTCAAGGCCTGCGGGCTAGCTTTAATTAACAATGGCGCCCCACCTCCCTTACTTAAATGGGTGGG
>WWET01003976.1:60866-72900 GCA_011038615.1 Limnodynastes dumerilii | reverse complement strand
AGGGTCAGGCTGCGGGGAAGAGAGGGTTAGGGTCAGGCTGCGAGGAAGGGTGGGTTAGGGTCAGCCTGGGGGGAAGGGTGGGTTAGGGTCAGGCTGTCGGGACAGGAGGGTTAGGTTAAGGTTAGGGTAATGGAAGAAGGAAAAGGGTTGGGGTAGTATTTTCTACTTACCAATCGGGGCACCGTGGCATAAGGCATAAGCAATCGATATCCCAGCCAGTTCAAAACTGACAGGAAGAGAGGGGCCGTTCTTAACAGGGACCCACACTCCTTTCAACTACATGGAGCTATATATTCCAAGCAAAATAATGGTAGGTTTAGTCAAAGAACGATAAACAACTATTAATAACTAATCTCAACTTCATTAATAACTTATTTGTGCCCAGTGAAATAGTGTTTCTGTTGTGATACATTCCTCATCATCCTTCCCATTTAAACAGGACAGTTCTGATTTGAGGTCTATTTTCCACCATCATGATCACCTCAGAGATGTCTCTCTGTTCAAGACGTTGGAGATGATTCTCATCCTCCGTTGGTCCATACATAATTGCGCTTCTGCCGTTCACACCTACGACTAGTGAAAAGCAATGAATGGGTGTCAGTAAGCAAAGGAAAGGGGGTAAGTAAACCCTCGAGCTTCAGATCTTTGTCACAATGTGGACGGCTCCTATTTCAGTTCCAGTTAATATATAGAACGCATGATGTGAAGGACTGATAATAGCGGATATAGAGATGCCTGACAGAAAGAAAGGGCTTGCCTTCAGGGTAAAGCACAGGGTTCAGGAATTTTCTGGTGTTAACTACCATCCTCTCATTGTTACATAAACACAACGCTGCAGAGAGCAATGTGTACATGTTGCACAATATCACATTAAGTCCAATAACAGCAGATTGAGTTACAGTCAGCGCTCCAAAGACAACAGTCTCCAAATCAAATGTGAGCCATATGGGGAATGCAGCCAGAGGGATTGTGGCCTAGAAAAGTGATTACATGTATCAAACAGAAAGCTCGCCAGGCACACAGCTTCACTCTCTATCACTACATAGGACATGTAGAGTCTGGGGGGTGCTTAGCTTAGTGCTGCCCTCTGCTGGCAGGGGTGGGAACAGGGGACGCGGCCCTAAGAGGCCAGTGTTAAGCTGTTAGCTACTGGCATATCTTCCATGAGTAGCACAAGTTGCACTACATTACAAACTACTGAGGAGGAAAGGGATCTAAGAGTCACTGTGTCATGTGACATAAGGGTAGCAATGCAATGTAACAAAGCAATAGGCAAGGCAAGTCAGATGCTTGGTTGCATAGGGAGAGGAATTAGTAGCAGAAAGAGAGAGGTAGTAATGCCCCTTTATAGATCATTGGTACGACCTCACCTAGAATACTGTGTTCTGGAGGCCAGGTAATAGAACACGAGGGCATGAATATAAACTGGAGGGTGGTAGATTCAAAGGAAATGTGCGGAAAAATTACTTCACTGAAAGGGTGATAGATAAGTGGAATAGCCTCCCATCTGAGGTGGTTGAGGCCAATGAAGTAGAACAATTTAAACATGCTTGGGATAAATATAAGGATATCCTAAATTGTAAACTAAATTGAGGGTAAATAGGGTCTAGGGTCAGTATAGTTTTGAATAAACAAATGGGCAGACTGTATGGACCATGTGGCTCTTATCTGCCATCACTTTCTATGTTTGTATGTTTATGCTGGTACCTTACAAATCAACTTTTCTTCCTGTAACCAAGGGTGAATTTAACATCAACACCTCTACTAAATATATTGTTTATGTTTATACTGTTACTCTTCATATTGTGGGCTTAAGGCTAACACTGGTAATCATCCTCATGATTTAAGTTGTCATTGTCCTCATCATCGAATCTTATCCACACTGGAATCCACTTTGTCAGTGATTGGGTTTTGCTGCAAACTTGATCATAAAATGAGTAATTTAGTTTAATTGACATCGATTTCTTAAAATTTTTGAGGGTTAGCTTCTTACACCATTCGCTCACAAGGTTCCCAGATGTTTATAATCTCTTTCCTTGTATATACTGGAGTGTGGGCAATTTAATGACAGGATTGCTAATTTGTACAAGGATTATCATATTGTTTTTTTTGCTCCCAGAATTGAAAGTGACTGTTTGAGGTGCTGATTTGCATGTTATCATTAATGTAATCTTCCACAATTCTATTGATGGTTACAATGTCAGAGTGAGTCACGCTAATGGAGTCATTACATGTGGGGATGTCTTTTAAGTCTAGGATCGAGAACTGATGCTTTAATGTAGTGATCCGGTTTCAAGATGTCACTAACCCTTGCGTTCTGACGAAGGGAATAAATAATTTTATACTAATACTTAGCTTATTTGCTTACTTTCATATTCTCCTTCAGCTTCTACAGCTTTTTCTCAATCAGTTTCATTGAAGGAAAGACTTGAATTATGCTGACAGAATCTGAACTCCCTTTATGGGTCACAATTTCAAAGAGGTTCTCTCTCTTGTATAAAACTGAGATTATTCTCCAGTGTGCTTCCATTAGGCAACACCCCCCACTACCTGACTCATGGCTTGATGTGTATGTCTTGATGGCTTGTAGATTTTTATTAAGGTGGCCAGAGTGCATAATGAAAAGTGGTTCAAGATGGAATTTTTCTTTACGCTGGACATGCACAGTATAACAAAGCAAGAACTTCAACGACAGGAATAATTTTGAGGCTGAAGTATTTGGTTTGTTTGGGCTCCCACATAAGAATGCATTTGGAAAAGAAAATACTTATACATCAATAAAATATTAAAGATTAAAGTGGCTTCAGTGATGTGCTTGGCAACAGGGTGGCACTGGCAGCTGTCATACTTGTTTCCTCTACCAAAGGACTGCTCCACAGACATTTGCTATTTATAGTCATCATAATCCCCTGTGATAAAATTCTCCCCTAGCAGCAGCAGCAGTCTTTTTCCTCATAAATTCCTTAAGTTAGTGAGCTCATCCTGGATCTTTCCATGGTACTGACAGTTGATGCTGGACTGCTTGTTGTGACATATGATTTACAGGTTTGTATAAACAATCATGAATCATGAACTCGCTGCAAATAGCATAGCAACGAGGAAGTGCCTAGATGTTTAGCATCCTTGCCTCTACTTACTTTGGCACTTCACAGGGCACAGATGCCTTGACAACTGTTGGCAGGATTTGGGGAAAAATATTTCCACACAGAGCACTGTGCACTTATGCACTTATCCCTGGCATAAGTGCACAGTGCACTTATCCCTGGCACAAATTGTTGGCACTGATATATGTCTTTCTTGGACAAAAGACACATCATGCTCCATATTATCAACTTGTAGTTCTACACTACCACCACTATCATCATCTTCATTGTTAGAATCAAATCAGCAAGTCATCTGCCACATTATCAACTTGTAGTTTCATACCACCACCATCATCAGCTTCATCGTTAGTATCACATAAAAAAAAACCTACTGCTACTACAGATACTACTGCTTACCATCACATTTTAAGAGGGCTCAGGAATGGGGAAAGAAAGTTCATCTAGTAGAACGGTGTCTGAAACAGAAATTTCTGACACACATCATTCATGGACACCCTATCAGTTTCTTCTTGGGACTTAGGGCCTGATTCAGACCTACGCTCGCGTGCATTTTTACGATGGCCATTTGTACTTACTGTGCATGCACGGGGCAGATATTACGCTCATAAATTCTGAGTGTATGGGCCTTAATCGTAGCAGCCTCGTAACAACGCTCGAAGGGTCATGCCTGCCATACCAATTCCATAAATACGCACTGAGGTCGGGGTGAGGCATTTAAATGGGTGTGCTAAGCATCGTAACTATACAATGAGCTTATGGACGTCCGCGGTTACGATCAGAAAAGTTAGGGTAGGGTTTGCTGAGCATAACATGGCAAAACCAAGTACGAACAAGTGCCTAGGGGAGTTCATCGTAGGTACGCTTGCATAAATACGCTACGCACATGAGCGTTTCATGAGTGTGTGTCTGGATCAGGCCCTTAGTGTTAATTTTGTGCATAAATTCATCTGCTTTAGAGGTGGCAGACTGTGGTTGACAATGACAGAGTTTTGGCAGGAACAGCACACACAAATATAGGCCATGGCCTGAGTATTTCCTTTTCACTGCATGTGGTGTATTGTATGTTGGCAATGTGTGATTTTTCTTCACTAACATTTTCTCTCATAGTTTTGCTGAGATTTTAGAACCGATGGATATGAACTTTTTTGTTGTTGGTGTGCCCTTAGTTACCCCTTCTTCTAATGTCCAAACAATTTTTATTAGCACATATAATTCTCCAAATTTAAAACCGTGAGATCCGATATTCCCAGAAAAATGGCATTTTGCCTTGATTTGATATCTATATTTGTCAGGAGGAACTGAGACATGACTCAGATAACCCAAATTTGGATCTGTCAGATTTGCACTGATCCAAACTGCTCATCTCAAATGCTGAATATTTTAATATATTGGCACATCCATGCCTATGGTACCTGTCTAGGTATCACCTGTGTTTGTCTCCACTTTATCTATGTGTAATTCTGGTCTTTTCCTGTTTCCTTCTATAATACAAGTTTGGTCACTGGGAGCCACGGGGTGCAGCCAAGTCAACCCCCGCCATCATGGGCTCTGACGAATACCACCCGATGAGTTAGACTCCGCACCCTGGTAAACCACTCTCGTAACACATACGCGTAGTTCATTTTATACATTATGCCAACAGTTGGTGTTTGTAATTTTACCATGTTCACAGCACTGAATTAAGGCCCAACTTAGAGATAAATACTAATAGCTTTTCCCTAATTGCAGCACTATTTCTATTTTTATTATACAGTAAAAGTGAAAAACTCCAAAAAAAAATCAATAAAGTAATTATTATTCTGGTTTATGCTTATAAATATGAAATTGTCTATATGACCTTCTGCCTAATAATGCTAATATTTCCTTTACTGTACTGCATCTCTTGAAAAATTTATTTTAAAAGATCATCAATTTCCTCTAAAGTATTTGTTACACAACAGTACTGATACAGACAGAAAACATATTTTAGAGGTTTCAACTAATTGTTAAATACATTATTAAAGACACTACATGAAATTTCATATCATCCAGTAATGCAAAAACTACATCTATAGCAAAAGATAGCTTATACTAGCATTCCCTCTGGGAATATCAGATTGAATAATACATCATATGTTCTTCTAAAGTAAATAGAATTTCATTGTACTAAGTATAACCTGATGCAGTGTTCACGTTCATGCATTTTAAAGTGTATAATGACATAAAATTAGATATTTTTACTAAAATGCTGACCTGTTTCCATAATCTTATATACCATATTTCCCCATGTATTTCCATAATCTTATATACCGTATTTCCCCATGTATAAGACAAACCTTTTTTAGAAAAATTTGGGGTCTATTAACCAGGTGCGTCTTATACAGGGGATGCATGCAGCACACTTACCTTTGCTCTCCCTCCAGCTTTCTCCTCCTCCGTGTCGCGCTCTGCAAATGACGCTAGTGTGACCTAAGGTCACACCAGCATCATTCTGCAGAGCATGCCTTGGTTGAGAGAGCCAGAGACAGCTGGAGGGAGAGCAAAGGTAAGTATGCTGCGATGTGATGGGCTGCGATGTGATTGGAATTAATGGATGGATGTGAAGGCTGGACATGGAAGGGGAACAATGGCAGGTAGGGCACACACAAAGGGGGTAATAAGACTGGCTGGACACAAATAGAGGAGGCAATGACACTGGCTGGATACAAATAGAAGGGACAATAAGACTGACTGGACACAAATAGTATGGGCAAAAAGACTGGCTGGACACTAAAGGAAGGGGCAATAATATCTATCTATCTATCTATCTATCTATCTATCTATCTATCTATCTATTCTATCTATCTATCTATCTATCTATCTATCTATCTATCTATCTATCTATCTCTTATTTAAAATTGTGGCCACAGTTCCTAAACTTGAAATCACCATTCTAAACCTTTTTTGAGTTGCTGTACCCACACAAGACACACATGTCAGATAAATAACAAGTATTTATTGTATTTAGTTTTGAGTTTTAATCAAGTATGTTCAGCATACAGCAAAAGTCACATCCAGGAGCCCCGGTCCTACAATGGTAGACTGGATCAGTCCACAGTACTTCTGCAGTCAGTCAGGGCATGTAAGAATAGGCTAAAATTACAACATAAAATGCTATAATGCTTTATTGTGTACACCATTTAATTGGTTTAATCCACTAAACTTTGCTAGTTGGAAATACAATATTGTTTATGTTTAGATTACCTATGCAATAGATAACCCACACATAAACAGAATCTGAAACACATAAACTGTCTGGTGGCTTATATCATATATTTGCTAATATGTGTAATATTTTTGCATTTTATTTTACAGATGGAATGGTATTATCTGTTACTGGTTAGTTACAGTGTTGCTGGGGCATTTCCTTTCCTGTGTTTCTGTTACTAGCAGATTACTCCTGCCTTTCATGCACCTGTTTGTGTTTATCTATAAAGTGATCTGAGCAACTTCCATTTTGTGTGTATACTGCTTGGGAGTTTGTCTGGGAGCAGCAGCTGAGAGGGGGTGTTATTCCACAGCAGCTTTTTTGGAGGCTTTAAGGGGTGTCTCCTGAGGTAAATTAGCTATCAATTTATAAAAATATGTATATGACCCAACATTGGGACTCTCATTGTTAGAGTTAAGACCACCATATGCAGAAAGACCTTGACGGTGGCTGGTGACTTGTGGTTGAATCATATATTTGCAAATATGTGTTGTGGGCGTTTCTGCATTTTATTTTACAGATAGACGGTATAGTCTGTTACTGCTTAATGGCAGTGTTGCTGGGGCATTTCCTTTCTGTTTCTGTTGCTAGCAGAATACCCCTGTTCCTTTCATGCACCTGTTTGCATCAACCTATAAATTGATCTGAGCAACTTCCATTTTGTGTGTACTTTTATCATATTTATTTATTTATTTATTTATTTATTTTGTGTGTATCTTTTATACAGAGCTTAGTAGGCAAATATGATGTAAATTTGGCTCAAGTCTTCTTAAATATTGACCAAACAGTTAGGCTAACAAGAACCACAATAAAGGTCACTAAACAGCCCTCTTGTCTTTACCACTCTATCAAATTCTGCCTCAGGTACATTCATATAACAACTGTTTCTTGCATTTTGTCATACAATCTCTTTGAACCATTTTTCAGACTGACAGGCCACAGCGTATGTGTATTGCCCATAGGTTGGATCATCACCAGGCAGCTTGCCTTGACTTATTTTGTTACAATGTAAAGTTAAGATCCCCTTAGTAAGTCTATCACCAGCAAAGCAATCAACATTTTGGAATTAATTTAAGAGACAATTTTATGATAAGTAGTTGTGCAGATCACTTGTGATTTTGTCCATACAGAACAAGGGCCCAGATCCAGAACAACGCTTGTGAGCGAATTTATGCATGGTGGAGACGTAAAATCGCCTTTTAGTAAGTACTGCGCATGCGCACCATAGAAAATATGCACCGTAACGTAGCCTAAATGTGAACGAATGGGCCATTCACGTATGTGTCAAGTAAATACTTACGTGTGGGCATGCCAATTTTACGTTTCAGAAAAATACGTCTGAAATACGTTATGTTGCCCATACGTACGTGTGCGGATCACATCGGTTACATTGCCAAAAGTTAAGGTAGGGTTTGGAAAGCATATCTTGGACAAAATACGTACATTCAAGGGGTGTGACAAGGGGAGTGTATAGAAGGTACGCACGCGTAAATACGCTACGCGAATAAACATATTGCAAACGTAGTTCTGGATCTACCCCAAGGTGTGTTATAATCGTTTTTATGAAATATTTTGGTAAATGTGTTGTATGTATATATTGCATAATAAATATAAATATGCAATATTTTTTTATAAAAATTCTGTTGGCAAATCTCTAAGAAATAAAATAGTAATGAACAGATTGATATTTAAACAACACGTGTCCTATTTAAAACACAAAGGGCCTGATTCAATTAGCCGCAATGACGGGAAAAAGTACGTGCAGCGCTTTTTCCCGTCATCATACGGTATGAAAAATGGGTAATTTTTACATGCACCTCTGTGGAGTGCGTATAAAATTCAGCCGAAAAAAAATTCACTGAATTAGCTTCGCACCACAAAATATACCCATGCAAAGCTAATTGAATCAGACCCAAAGGGCAAGATTCAGAATCAATCCCCACTGGATTCAGCCAAAGAACCACTCCCCCCCCTACATAGATTTACAATATAAAACCGCTTAATACTTCTGTGATGTCCACACTTAAAAAGCTTGGATAGTATGGTGGGTGCTTATCACACCATCACTTTATATTTACATACTGCTCCCTACATCACATAGTGGAAGCCCAAATGCTTCCCATTCTGTACTGTCCCACTTTAGGAAGTTACCAGGATAGATCCAACTGCAGTGTCAGCTACTTTTAGCTTTTCTATAAAGATAAATAAGTCAAACAGATATCCTAGTCACAGTCTTCACAATAAATACTGAAAGCATTTATTCACTGAGCAATCAATAAATATCAGTGATGTCACATGTTATTGAAAAATAGATTTCATGGTGGTACAAGACACACTCCTGGGTGAAGCTATTCACAAAACACACCCCTTTGGTGGTACAAGACACACCTCTTTGGTGCAGACCCTTGATATCGCTATCATAACCTCTCGGACATTAATTTGCAAAAGTGACAGTTGGAGCACAGAAAGATGACAGTTGGAGCAGAAATAATTGACAGTTGAAGTAGAGAGAAAGTGACAGTTGGAGCAGAGAGAGAGTTAGGACAGAGGAGTGCAATGGTGACAGGAAAATACTGAAAAGCAAAAGCAACAAGGGTGAAGTAAAATGACCAGACAGTAGAGTGTGAAATGCAGTGTGCCACAGTCAAAAGAACTTGCAAATAGAATGTGAACAGTTGTATTAACATGGAACATATGTATACATGGTAAACCATCACATCTTGCAGTTTCAGCACTATCATGGAGTAAGATCGCTTACAAAATGATGGAGCTACCAATTCACAGATATGTTTGTTTGGTTACCAGGGTTACAGGGTCTATGACTTGATGGGGGCCTTCTAGGCAGCCTTTCCCTCTGTACCCACAGTCAGGGCCGGCGCGATGCTGTCCGTGGTGGGATGCGGTGCATCCCGGCGCCATGTTGTATAGGCGCCACAGCCCCTCATCCCCCCGCTCACCTCCGCTTCTCTCAGTCAGCGCTGACATTTACATGATCAGCATGACTGTGATGTGACAGCGAGAGCTGGTGCTGCTGGATTAATAGAGGACCGGCTCTAGCTCTCACTCTCACATCACAGTCAGGCTGATCATGTAAATGGAATAAAAACAGATTGGAAGTTGCTCAATCAATTTATAGGTATATATTAAATAGGTGCGTGAAAGGCAGTGGTTTAATCTGCTTGCCACAGAAACAAAAGGAAAGAAAAGCCCCAGCACACTGCCATAAACCAGTAACAAACTCTACTGTTCATGTAAATGTCAACGATGACTGAGAGAAGCGGTGGTGAGCTGGGGCATGTGCAGCTGCAGCGCCTATACAGTATGGTGCTGGATGTGCTGTAACTCACCCTGCCACCAATGAGAAGACTAGAGAAGGCTTTTGAATGTGCTCCTGGCCTTTGTACCTTAAGTCGGTCACATTCGGCCGTATTCAGAGATCTGTTTGCAAAAAGTACGCAATTATACGCACTGAAGTTGCAAGGCAACACCCATGACACTCCCCTCACATGGACGGGTTGACGGTGACTTACGAGTGCCTCGACCACCCTTATCTTTAAGTGTGCATTTCTGAGCGCATACTACTTCTGCACGTGCATATCTAACTAACCGCGCGTTCACGGCACCATTAAACTGTCATTTAAATGCCTCCCCCCATCCACTTACACGTATCCAGACAGATTATAACCACACCACTCTGTACATATTTTCTCACGTGTGATTCACAAGTCCGTGCATACTGGACTTCCATGCCTAAAATCAAAGTAGATTTCATAAATTTAGTTGCTACGCATGCGCAGTTCATCTGATCCTAAAAATACGCACAGAACTTTCCGCAAAAATGGATCTCTGAATATGGCCCATTATGTTTAAAGTCTGCAAAGTGATGAGCCACTGGTTGATCAATGTCCTTGCCTTCCAGGATCAGTGTTGTGCCATCCTTTCCTTAAGCATTCTGGTGGTCTTCTGTATATAAAGGCGATTGCATGGGCATTGCATGGGATGCAAATTATGATTTGTTTAATGTTGTACCGTTTTCCAGATCTTGGATGGGTAAAGGAAGTTCCTTTATCCAGGAATTTACATGTGGCACATCCCAGGCAGCTGTAACAGCCTGGTTTCTTGCTAAGGAACGTTTTGAGTGGTTAGGGTCATCTAAGTTGATATTGTTTTTGCAAAGAATGTCTTTGATGTTCCTTGTTCCTTGCATAACTGTGCAGTTTAGCTTTGTTACCAAGTGATGGTTTAGTTTTGTCCGTAACTATAGGGCACAGTGAGCAGATGGCCCAATTGACAGAGGAGCTCAGGTAGGAATATTGGGTTACCCAAGGAATTTTATCCGCAGTACCCTTCTTGTCCGTTGGTTGTAAAGTAGAGGCTCTAGGAGTAACCCTGTCTTTTTGAAGGGCCTCCTTTAATACTGCTTCATCATAGCCCTGGGCTAAACATTTTTCTTTTTATCCTTTAGTTGAAGTTCAGGCGTTTGAGGGTCACTGTTTACTCTTTTTAAAAATTGCGAGAAAGGCAAGCCTTTGCGTAGGGCTGGAGGATGGAAACTGCTAGCATGCAGCAGAGTATTCTTGTCCATTGGCTTATTATACTAGGTGGTAGTCAGAGAGTCATTGTTTCTTGTTACCAAAACATTGAGATAGAGCACCTGTTGGGTGATGATCTCAAAAGAAAATGTAATCATATCATCCATATTGTTTATCCAGATGAGAGTACATTCCAGTTGTTCTTGGGTCCTGTCCAGATTAGGAAATTATAATTGATGTACCATGTGTAGTTCATGATATGGCCAGCTTGTTACCAGCACATTGAGGTAGAGCACCTGTTGGGTGATGAACTCAAAAGAAAATGTAATCATATCATCCATATTGTTTATCCAGATGAGAGTACATTCCAGTTGTTCTTGGGTCCTGTCCAGATTAGGAAAATATAATTGATGTACCATGTGTAGTTCATGTTGTGGCCAGTGCACTCAGGATTATCAAGGAAAAGTATCTTTTCCCTCTCAAACATATAAATGTTGGCATAAGTTGGGGCTACGTTAAAGCTAATTGCACAACCGCATAGTTGCAAAAAAATCTATTATTGAAAATAAATAATTATTGGTAAGTAGAATTAATGTCTGTTGTGGTCCTGTAATATTCCTTCTAATCCGTGGTATTTGTGTGACAGCTTTGTTTACACTATCATCTAACAATCTATGGAAACACTTGAGGGAGGCGTTGTTGCTCTGTTCATCAAAAGTGGATTTAGGTTTGAAGTTGGAGAAAGGGGTGAGTTCCTGCGTCCCGATAGAGGGTCGCTTCTCAAAGCATTTTTTAAGGCGTATGGTTCCATTGTAAACTATTGAAATTGTTAGTAGAGACAAAAGACAGACCTGCATCTATTCCATGGTAAGGATCCAGGATGAGAGATTGTGTATCACATTCTCCTGCCCTTGAGCAATAATTTTTTTTATGTTGTACCTCCCTCCCTCCTGGTGTTCCTGTAGTGTGCCATAGGAGTGGGCAATCTGGAAAGTTTAGTAATCCTTCCTGCTGCCCCTCATGTTCTATGTGTTATTTTTTTTTTATAAAAGGATGAAAAGAAAAATATTCTGAGAGATTTTGTAGTTGCATTTTTTTTCTGGTGTGCTTACTAGGATTGTTGTGACAACCTACTGGCTAAAAATAAATAAATAAATAAATACATTATATAT
>WWET01003976.1:0-28431 GCA_011038615.1 Limnodynastes dumerilii | reverse complement strand
GACCTGTCATACCAGCAGCCCAGACTATCCTCACCACTAGAGGCTCTAGTGAACACCTGGTGCTGACATAGATTCCGGGCCCCCGGTGAGAATCCCTTTGGCCGACTGTAACACCCTGGGCCACCATCACAGTTGTGCAATTGTTTCATCTTAATCACACTAGGGACCCTCAGAATGTTGTACCAGGTGTATGTACAAAGTAGATATCCCACACATCATTGACCCTGGCGTGACCCCAGCAAGCGGTGCCTGTAGGCACGTGCCACAGTAAATTCAGACAAGAAAGAACCCAGATCATGCCATCCTTGCAAGAGCATGTGTGCACAATTACAGAAGGTTTTCAGTTTATTGGTTATGTTTTGAGAGAGAGAGAGGAGTGCACGCCTCCTGTCATTCCCATCTTTAAAGCATTTGTGCGGATCAGCGGTATGACTGCGGTATGGTTGAACCCTCCTGCCAGATTTGGTCCTGGGATGTTCAGCTGACTCCTGGGAACCAGAGGCTCGCTCTTCATCCCCAGATAAAAGTTGCCTCTCTGGTCTAGACATTATAACACATTATAACATTATAAAGGCCAAAAATAAAATGAAAAAGAAAATTACAAACACCACTACACAGAAAAACACCCTCTCGCAAACACCTCCCAAACATAAAAAAAAACTTTGATTAAATATCAAAGCATGTTTTTAAATTATGATACATTATGAAAGCACTAAAATTAAATAAATGAACTTACAAGCAATCCAAAGGAAAACAAGGTAAGAAATCCCAAACAATTGTGTCCAAAATAGCAAAATCTAATAAACTTCACCTCAGAAAACTGACAGCACTCAATTAGGAAGTGAACTGCATTTAAATAGGGGTCTTGGGATGTGAACTCTCGTGATTTTTAAAAAAAACACCATCAATATGAATGCAAACACTGGCAATTTCAGTGAAAACCATCATTTCTGCATTCTAAAATCTAATTTAAATAAAGTAAAGTGAGCACAGTAAACGGTAAAAGATAAGGTAACAGACTAGAACAGATCAATGAGAAAGTGTGAGTGAGAAGGGACTACCAGGAGGGGAGTGGGTAAAGAGTAGCAGAAGGGGACAAAAGGATGTGAAGGGAAGGGAGAGTTGTGGAAGAAGGGTTTTACACTAGGATGGAGGGCCCTGTTTATAGCTAACAGATAGGAGGGTGGTCTGGACAAGGAAATAATAAGAGGGAAGGATTGGCCTGCTGTTGTGAGTGCTGGAGGAAAGGATGGAAAGGAGATAGAAGTAGAAGGTAATGAGCATGTTAAGTGGAGGAGTAGTAGGCCAGCCTAAACAGGTGCATTTTGAGTTAGCATTTGAAGATCTGCAGGGTAGGGGAGAGCCTGCCTGGAAGAGGGAAGTTATTTCAGTATAGTAGAGCAGTGTGGGAGAAGTCCTATATACGTGGATGAGGTGTGGTGATGAGTTGGGAGGTCAGACAGTGGGGGTTAGCAGAATGGAAAAGGCAGGAAGGTGTGTGCATGGCCATGAGAAAGGAGAGGTAGGGTGCAGTGGATAAGAGGATGACCTTGAAGGTGAGGGTAAGGAGTTTAAAGAGAGCTCCGAAGCAGACAGTGGAGGGTCTGACATAAAGGAGAGGCCGAGGTAGAACAGCATGAGAAGAAGATGAAAAAAGGAAGGGAGGGGGGAAAAAGAATATATTTACTCCAAAAATTGCCAGAAAATTGCCCTTGGCATCAGTTGGATGTTTTTTTAGATATTATTAAAGCGCACACCTGCTATGTAAAGAGCCAGTTGTAAAATAAACCACAACCTTTAACACAATCAGAAGTAATAAAAATTTCCACATTTTATTTAAACTTCATTAAAACCATGTTATTTAAGTCTCCAATGCAAAGGAGGCGAAATATGAATATTTGCAGAGTCTATATTATAGCGTGTGTAGAGGCCAAAAAGCATAACAGGTTTATATAAAATAAATTAAATTAAATCATTAATCTCCCGCATTCCCGGGAACCCAGCGACGTCTGCTGCCTGACGCGCGTTTCGCCGAATGGATAGTGGCTTTGTCAAAGGATCACGTGATGTAAGATTTATGGGGAGCGGTTTAAATAGTCTGAAAAACCAATCCGCTCCTCGCGGTGGGCCTGATCCAGAGGAACGCTCGCAAGCGAGCGTACGACGAGCGTATGCGAATTTTCGGCAAAAAATTTGCAATGCGCATGCCCAGTATGACAGCTTCCGGTCGCCCGAGCGTCATGAGCGAATAGCGGGCGTATCGTTAGCGTATTTTTCGCTCGCTGGGCGTATTTTTTTTACGATGGTCGGCTGGGCGCCCATTTTACTACTGGGAGGCAGGGTTAGCCATTTAAATTGTACAGTATGGGCGTGCTTAGCGTATTTTCTCAGCGTATTTTCTGCGAATTTTCGTACGGCCGACGGTCGTACCCAGTGTAGGGTATAGCCGCTGTAAGCAGGGACTTTACTATGGGAGTGCTAGGGGCGTGTAGGTTGATACGACGAGCGTACGTTCGCATTCGCCCGTCGTGCGAATTTTCGTAGCGCTGGATCAGGCCCGGTGTGAGTACTATGAAAGAATGAACAGCAATTAAGAACAGCTGCGGTATTATAACAACAAGTTTGCAAAAGGAAAAAAGCTTGTTTCAAAGTAACGATTTGGAATAAAAAGAGTTTGGAATGATATCAATTCGGGAATTTTGATACTGTTTTACATGAATGGTAAACTTGTCATAGACGCACTTATACATTCAATCGTATGGAGTCAAATTAACCCATTGCTTGTCGGTAAATATAGCAGTGTATATAATCTGTAGGTTCTTTAGTATAGATAATAAATTATCATGAGGATAGTGAGTGGATAACTATAATGCAATCTTCAAAAATACCATTAAAATGTAACAATGTTAATCATAGTGTTACATAAAAAAACACTTTATGTCACTGAGTATAATCTCCCACAGGCTAGTACTTCTTAAAGCCATAAATTTTGCAAAAGGAGATGTATCTCTCAATTAAAAAATGACTGTTGTGACTGGATGAAAATCCAAGATATAAGAAGCATGCATATTTCTTATATAGTAAGATCATGTTTAATGAGAAACATATTTGTTGCAGCTACTGCTATGTAATATATCAATTATTAATCTTATAGTTGTGTATCACAAATTGTCACAAATTATCAGTCCAATAGTTGATTAACTCATAAATCACTGTGAATTAAGTATATCCACAAATACAATGTGGTTCTAAATTCAAATATCAATCACAGCGCCTCCATGAGCACTTACTTTGAAACAATATGCTTGTAAATCATGTAACATGATGGTAATAGTTAAATGTAAAAAAGAAAAAGAAGAAAAAAAGAAGAAAAAACTTGCAAGTATTACATCCTGTGGGATCAAAAGATAGTGACAGTATTATCCTCATGGGATTCTGTCAAAAATATCAAAGACAAGCCTGCATAAAACAAACATAGTCAAAAGAGTATTTTTGAATGACATAAGCAGACAAAGAGATGCATCTCATCAGAAAAATAATACTACTATATTACAAATAAGGGGTATAGGTGATATTTTCGTTGACACCTTTAGGATGAATAGTATCCAATAGAAAAAGCCATCGTATTTCTTTTTGTAATAGGAGGTTATTGAGATCACCACCTCTGGGATTGGGGATTCATTTTTCAAGTACAAATGCCCTGAGGGACCGAGGGTTGGAATTGTGGCAGGAAAGGTAATGTCGGGCCACTGGAGTTAAGATCTTAAATTTAGCTTTATCAGCAGAGGTATTTTGTATAGATCTAATGTGTTCCTGCAGTCTATGCTATAACGAACCGGAATGTTTTTCCAATATATTTGCATCCACATTCACATATCAGGCAATAAATCACCCATTTCGAATTACAATTGGCGTGGAAACGCAGATGATGAACTCGTTGAAAGCAATCTTGAATTTCAAGTTTTTTACAAATATGAATGCAGACATTGCATCTGCCACATGGGTAGGACCCGTAATATGTATCCCTATTTTTGGGCTGTGTAGTAAAGAAACTTTTGACCAAAAGGTCATTTAGATTGTGTGCATGTCTCCAGCACATAGGAATACGATTATCAATAATGGAATTCAGAATTGGGTCTGATTTTAGTATGAACAAATGTTTGTTCAAGATCTTAGTGATTGACATTGACTGATCACAGTAATTGGTTATAAATCTGATGTCTGATGCTTTGGAAGCATTCATCTTGTTCTTAGGAAAAATAAGTTGTTCATGAGGGGTCCGCAAGGTAAGATGGTATGCCTTAGTTAAGGCCTTAGATGTATAGCCTCGATCTAATAATCGTATGCGTAGCTCATCAGCCCTCATTTTAAAGCGAGATAATGAGGAGCAATTCCTGCGAAGCCGCAGGTATTCTCCCTTAGGTATATTGCGTAAAACGTTTTTATGATGGGCACTGGTGGAATGTAGTATCGAGTTGGTAGCCGTGACCTTGCGGAATAAATCCGCCTTCAATTTCGGCTTTGATCTATATATACTGTGACGTCTAGGAAGTCTATCTTTTCTTGACTTTTTACCAACGTCAGTCGGAGATTCATGTAATTTTTGTTTAAAATGTCTATAAATTCATCAAGCATATTGACATCACCCTGCCAAATCATAAATACATCGTCGATGTAGCGGAGCCACATGAGAACATGGGAGGTCCACATCTCATGTGGCTCCGCAAACACCACAAAATGCTCCCACCATCCCAAAAATAAATTGGCAAATGAGGGGGCACATGCCATCCCCATTGCCATTCCGCGTAACTGTAAATAATAATGACCATCAAAAAGAAAGAAATTTTTGGTGAGAACGAATTTAAGCAACTGTAACAAAAAGGTATTATGAAGGCTAGTGGTGGTAGTAGCAAGATAGTATTCAGCCGCCCTATTTAAACCGCTCCCCGTAAATCTTACATCACGTGATCCTTTGACAAAGCCGCTATCCATTCGGCAAAACGCGCATCAGGCAGCAGACGTCGCCGGGTTCCCGGGAATGCGCACCCGAGGACCTGTTCCATTGCAGCACCATCAACCACTTTGCAGAGAGGACTTTATGCATATGAATTAGCCCAGGGAGGGTAAGATAAGCCCATTAGGGTGAAGTGCGCCTGTGAGGACACTAGTCTCCACTAATAGGGTCAGTGATTTGCTTATATTTTTAGATAGGTTACCTCTTTGCTTTCTTTTGGTTGTTACTGGTACTTTTCAGATTTTACAGACTATATGGGGATATGGTATTGCTGCAAGCATATCTGTATTACATCTATATGTTAGCACTATAATGTGTGGTTTCCTTTAGCGTGGTATAGGCCAGTAGATTAATGATTTAATTTAATTTATTTTATATAAACCTGTTATGCTTTTTGGCCTCTACACACGCTATAATATAGACGCTGCAAATATTCATATTTCGCCTCCTTTGCATTGGAGACTTAAATAACATGGTTTTAATGAAGTTTAAATAAAATGTGGAAATTTTAATTACTTCTGATTGTGTTAAAGGTGGTGGTTTATTTTACAACTGGCTCTTTACATAGCAGGTGTGCGCTTTAATAATATCTAAAAAAACATCCAACTGATGCCAATGGCAATTTTCTGGCATTTTTTGGAGTAAATATATTCTTTTTTCCCCTCCCTTCCTTTTTTGTTTCCAAATTAAAGATATTTTGCAGAACCCTCTATATTTTTATATTTTCTAAACAGTGTTGATATATACAGACGAAAAATATTTGATGCGGCACAACCCAATTTATGAGAGGAAGATGAGCCTGGAAGCGGCATTGAGTATAGATTGAAGGAGGCAAGATGGATGAGTAGGACACTGATGAGGAGGAGGTTACAGTAGTCAAGGCGTAATATGACAAGAGAGTGGATGAAAGTTTTGATGGCAAAGACTGTGGATGAGGGCTTTGGTGGCTTCAGTAGTAAGGAAGGATCGGATGAGTGCAATGTTGCGTAAGTGCAAGCAGCAAGATTGAGCAAGAGTATGGATGTGAGGTGTAAAGAGAGCGAGGATTCAGGGATGACAATGAGTCAGACCAAAGGATGAGGAAAAAGAGAGAAGTTTAGAGGAGTTTTTTATTTCTTGTATTTATACAGTGGTTACTTTTGGTGGCAATTAGAATTCAACTTTACTTCTTACCATTGTGTTTTGAAAAGTACAGGCTCATACAAGGTTAAAAATTTTCATTTTGGTCTTCCAAGGTGTATATTTTTTTTATTTTATTTGCAATTGTACTTTATTTGTGAATTTCTAAAAACTTTTAACTGACAATGTTGAATTTTGTTCTTATTATGTCTAAGGCTTTTAAAAGGACACAAATAAAATATTTTTGCATGTGCCAGTTTTTTCTATTTATAATTTTTGCATTTTTGTTTATTTGTATTTGTAGTGGTCAACTGTATTTGTATTTTTTTGCCATGTGTGATATTTTGATTACATTTACAGTAACATTTAATATAGCTATATAATAAAAAATATTTCTTTTTACTGTGTATGTGGGTAACAAACTTTTCTACATCAGAACCATTACCTTGTTGCATTATTTTTTCATTGATAATAATGAGCTTACATTTGCATTACATGTTATAAGGTATAGTTTGTAAAGTTTTAAATATATTGTCTAAAGTCTAAATAGTTCAAATGCAGAAGAATATTGTCTGTGTTAAAAAATAGGCAGATTGTTTGCTTCATTGTACTTGAAATATTAGAAATTATACTACAAGTACTACAATAGTAAGAGAAACATTTATTAAAATAAAACATTTCAGCATTGTTTTGAAATCCGGCCAGCTAAAAATTGAACTAACAAACAACATACAAATGTGTTATTTCAAACGTTGACTTTTTTACATATTTATTCATATATTCCATTTCCTGAGAATTAAAATCACAAAAAAAAACTGTTTTCTGCAACAGATTTAGAGGCCTAACTTTATGTTTAAGAAATAGAAGATTTACAAACTAATACAATCTTTTTAAACACACAACACACATATTAACATTGTAGAGACCTTGATGTTGCTTTTATTTTTCTGTTTCAAATTATCATTAAAGTATAGCCTTGAATAGATTTTGTGATGGACTTTTAAAGGTTAAAATTGGTACACATTAAAATATGTAACTAAAATTAGCATTCTTCTATAAAATATTCAATTGGTTATTGTTATTCTCAAAATCTCTGTTTCTTTACCAGGAGCACAAGGTGAGTTGCAGCCTCTGTGTTCTGTTCCTGAGATAAGGCAATTAGTGCTGTTGTTATTTCCTCCCACACAGCAGTCCTCTGGTGTCCTGCAGGCTCCCCATCATCCAGAGAATGGAGATTATTCACTACTAGCAAAAACTAAATGCATCACCTCCTAAAGAATCTACATGAGTATGCGTTTATTTATAGGTGGGTCTGACTATCTAATCACAGCCCATGTTTGACCACTAATACACTCCAACATCATTGGATCTGGTGCCATATTAAAATGTTTATCTTGCAGTGATGTAATGTTAAATTATATCTAATGAAGTTTTCTACGTTTCATGGGGTTTCAGCAGCAGGGCCGCCTCCAGGGCACAACATTGGACGTTGTCCGTGATGTCACATGAGGTGGGGGTGCTGCAGAACTCCAATACCAGCGGAACGATGCTTCCCTGCGCATTGGGCCCCTATGGTACAGCTCTAAGCAGCAAGTATCGGTGGTAGGACCTGCTTCTTTAGAGCTATGGTTAGTATCTGCGGGCCCCATCAGCTTCGTGGCCCTGGACAGTAGTCCTGGCTGTCCCCCCCTGATGGCACCCATGATCAGCAGTAACTAATAGTTTTTGCTTATTTAAAAAGTGTGTCAGGTCACAATGTGCATGCGCAGAATTTGTTTGTGTTCCTTGCAGGCTTAGTCCTGTGAGTTCCAATCAGATCCTGCTTTAGCCCATATTATTTTGCAATCATTGCCAATGCAAGCAAATTCTCTGCCAGGAGTTCCGCTACCTTGTGGAAGCCATGGGCATTATGCGGCTTTCACCTATGCCTGAATTAGAGAAGTGTATGAAACTGCCCCGCCTCGGTTACAGAGGCATCTGATACAGACCACTGGGTGGACTATCTTCAGAGACACTGGTCTGATCTGCGCCATCGGCAGCTACAGGTCTTGCAGAGAGAGCAGAGAGCATTTGCACGACATGTGAGCAGAAGTAAGTACATTCGCCTACTTCACCATATTTTATTTTCAACATATTCTAGCTGTTTAATAAGGTTTCATTTTAAATATCTAATTACTTGCTTTGTTATGGTTACTTTAACAATGCATGCAAATATGCCCACTAGCAGCCCTTACTATGATGATGTGTTTACTTGACAGTTGCTGCAGATATGCACAGTGCTTGAACTGTTTTAGTAATTATTGTAATCAGAGTTTGTAGAGGTGTCAGAACTGATTAATGTTACAGTGAATTGTTTTTTTTGATAATTTTTTTCAAGGTGAATAATTACTCCACTATGAATAAATAAAAATGGTCTTAATTGTTTAACTAGATTAAATTACAGACCTTTACATTTGGCAAGAGTCCAATAGTTTCTAGGCTATATTACTTGATTTTGACATAATCTATTAAGCATTAGTGTTCATTTTAAAATAATTTAATAACATAACTAATGTAGTGTTAAAGTGAAGTATTTTGCTTCATGAAAAACTTATCCAAAAACTTTGTATGTCTCATATTATTTTAATTTTATTTATATTTCTTTATTGAAGAGGGGATGACATGATGAAAAAGGAGGTTGGTCTTTAAGAAGAGCTCCTGGATCGAGGCCGAAGACCTCCACTAGTCTTGCATCACTCCCACCTGTCCCTCCACCCCCCTAATCAATCTTTTCTTCCCCCAGAACTGCCCTTCCATTCCCAAATCCATCTCCCCATTTGCCACATCTGGCTCATCATACCCACCAGCAATCCCTTTAACAGACCACCATCCCATTGCATGTTGAGACTCCTCTGGGATATCCCAGAGGAGTCTCAACATGCAGTGTTTGAGTGAGTGTTTGAAGTTAACATTTTGTAACACATGTTATGACATAACATTAAATAAAAAAGAAAGACCTAAAAAAGAAAAAATATACTGAATAGTGTAATGTTAAATACTAGACCCGCACCAATGGCTATCATTGTAAAGTAGAGACAGACGAAAATTCCTTTTTGGTTGTCTCTATTTCGAATGACAGCCATTTTTTTTTATGAATATGTGAGTATGTGATCAGCATACTCACCCATTACTTTTCGTAAGCGCCGCCCACTGGACCAGTAACGTCTCCGGGACTTTTAAGCTTAGGGGGAGGGTTATCGTTAGGCTTTGGGCTAGGGAGTGTTAGGGTTAGGGCCATGGAATGGGTGGTTAGGGTCAGGCTGCAGGGAAGGCAAACTTATGGTTAGGCTGCGGGGAAGGGGGGTTATGGTCAGGCTGCGGGGAAGGGACACTTAGGGTTAGTCTACGAAAAAGGTGTGGTTAGGGTCAGGATGTGGGGAAGGGAGGGTTAGGGTAATAGAAGGGGAAGGTTAGGGTAAGGATTAGGGAGAGGGTTGGGGATAGTCGCTAGGGGGCAGTGTTTTTATATAGAGATGACGTCAGAAACAGTAGAGGACAAATGTAACTGACGTCATCTCTAGTATAAAAACACTGCCCCCTAGCGACCTCACCGTCATAAGCAGCAGCCACACTGCGGAGAAGATCTGCAGCGTTGTGGCAACATCAGAAGACCGGACATCTGCTGCTGACACTTCAATCAACATGAAGACTTCTATCAATTGATGAAAAATCTTCACATCAAGAAGAAATTCCTATGAAAGATGACAGGAAACTGTGAGTGATCCAATTATTTTATTTATTATACACGATACACTACATACATAACACATAGCTTAGGAGAGATGACCACCGCAGGTAAGTGCACACAGTAGGGTACAATGTTAGTTAGGTTTAATAACTTGTTTACATACATTCCTTATGTAAATCTTTAATGTATGTTTAATGTTAACTGTATTTTTTTTATACACTACACTGACACACGCATGGCTAGAATCCTTAGCCATGCTGCCGCTGATATTATTACAAGGCTCATCAATCCTAAGCCTTGTAGTTCTATCAGTACAGCATGGCTAAGGATTTCAGCCATGCAGCACTTAGATTTTTTTTTATAAGTGCCGTGATTTGTTAAAGGGCTAATCTCGGTGGTTTTCTATTGAAAATCACAGCAATTTAGCACTTTTCAAATCGATGCAACTCGTGTGATTTCATTTAAATCGCGGCAAAATCGATTCTTAGTGAATCCCACGATTTAAAGAAAGAAATTGCGGCAAAATTGCCGCGAGATAGAACGATTTGAAATTGCTGTTTCAAATCGTTTTTTGTAAATGAAGCCTTTAGTCTCACCTGTCTCAGTCATTGCTGTCTCTACTGCTTCTACCTCCTTGTATCATTTCCTTGACCACATATATTCATATTTAACATTATAAAAATGTTTCCCAAGAAAAGGTTAAAAACTCAAACAAAAAATTATTGTATAACTTCAATATTTAATTATGTACTCAAACAGAACGTTCACATAAAACATTACCACAAACTGGCAACACCATCAGTTCATATTATAGGCATAAAAAACATAACATATAATACATGAAATCATACTTGAACAAAGCAGCATAAATAGCAACTAATGTTCATTCAAAATAATTATGTAATGAAGTTTTAATATAATGAAATTGGGAGGTTAATTGAAAATTATCTAAACAGATTGGCAATCAGAATCAATTAAGAAGATAGGTGGCACCTTAAAAAAGATTCCTTTGATTTGCATATGTGTGGATAGAGAATATATAAAACAAACCACAGATGCATGCAAGATTCTCCTTTTACAGAGGCAAGTTGCATGACAATTGCACTTGCGGAAGACAAGATATGCCCGTGGGGAGCGGTTGACCGATTTGCAAATATATTCATGGGTCTACAGACGAAGATATATATACCACACTGGTATGGGCTAAGGACAGCAGTATCGACACTTATAATTGAATAAAGGGTATTCAGTTCCCATCTGAATGTGAAAGTGCAAATGGTGCAGCTAAGACCATTAAATATAAACTGTTTAGAACTAGAGAAAAGAAAAGAAGAGTAAAAAATAGCACACTCCTCTGAAATCCTCCCCTCGAGGCTAATATGCCATTTCCATAAAAACAACCTTTAATAATATGCAGTAAAAATCAAATTCCTAATAATAATAAAATGTGAGAAAAGAAAGGTGATATAAAATAGAATATAGATAGAACGTTACTGATGCAAATCTTGTTCTCCTAATGTCCTTAATCCATCTCACAGATGAAGAGGAAGTATCTGCTCTTTTCGTTCCTTTCTACTCTTTCTACTCTACTACCTGTCTTCATGATCCTGTGCCCTCACAAGTCTATCATTGTCTATCTTTTGTGCTTATTCCAAGCCTAGCTACAATCTTTAATCTTTCTCTCTTAAGACTGGTATCTTCCCCTCTTTATTCAAGCATTCACTGATTACTCCAATTCTGAAAAAACAAAACTCTGACCCCAAAATTCTTCTCAAATTATCGTCCCATTTCCAAGCTCCTATGGCTCTCAAAGCTGCTTCAGAGACTTGCCTACAATCACCTCACACACTTCCTTTTGCTTACACAATCATCTACATTCTCTTCAGTCAGGCTTTCGTTCTCAGCATTCTGTTGAAACTGTACTGACCAAGGTGATCAATGATTTAATCACTGCTACATCTAAAGGTCACTATTCTCTTCTAATTCTCTTGATTTTCTGCTGCTTTTGACACTGTTGACCACTCTATTCTCATACAAATGTTACAATCCCTAGGTATTGAGCACAAAGCCCTTTCCTGGTTCACATCCTACTTCTCTAATCACTCTTTCAGTGTTTGCTTTTCTGGATCTACCTCTTCTCCCCTTCCACCATTTTTTGGAATACCACAAGGCTTACTCTTGGGGCCATTGCTCTTCTTGGACAACTAATAAAGTAATTTTGTTTTCATTATCATCTCTATGCAGATGATGCACAAATCCACCTATCCACACCTGATCTATCACCAACCGTGCTGGCCCACGTAACTGAATGTCTTTTTGCCATTTCCTCACGGATGTCCTCCCATCTCAAACTCAATTTTTTTTAAAACAGAGCCATTAATATTTCCTCCTGCCAACAAAAGTTACCCACCAGGTCTCTCTATTTCTGTGTTACAGGTGTCACATTTGACTCTGAACTGTCATTTGTGTGCCACATATAATCTGTTTCTAAATTCTGTTATATACACCTAAAAAACATTTCCAGAATATGAAACTATCTCTCACAATGTCACATGCCACCGCGCTCACACGGCGGCTCGGGACAAGTGATCCTTGATTCTTCTAGT
The DNA here is from genome assembly GCA_011038615.1 of Limnodynastes dumerilii. Classification (NCBI taxonomy): domain Eukaryota; kingdom Metazoa; phylum Chordata; class Amphibia; order Anura; family Limnodynastidae; genus Limnodynastes; species Limnodynastes dumerilii. The sequence goes on along the minus strand of WWET01003976.1, from coordinate 15,965 downwards.
TCCAGTCAGCTCTCTTTCTTCCGCCCTAGCTTGTTGTGGTTTACCTGGCTTAACCACTTGTTCTCCTCTGTTCTCCCTTTCCGTCCCTCTGTTCTAAGCTTTACTATACCTGTTTGCTTGGTTCTCTTCCCTTCTTGTTAATTCCCTTCCTGAGTGCCTGAGTAGCCTCTGTTTGTTTGTCCTCACAGTCCGTCAGGTGCATCCTCTTCCCCACAGGTGTGGCTATTTCCTTTTACCCCTCCGGTGACAGTTCTCACTGCCCCTCCGGTTTCACCATCGGGGGCAGTGACCTGCCTTTGGCCTGCAGCCAAGCCTGTCCCCACCATCAGGGGCTCCAGTAAACACCCGGCCTCTGTTTAGAATCCGGGCCTCAGTGAGTGTTACCCTTACACACTAAAACTCTCAGTCATGCACTAATCATCTCTCGCATTGATCACTGCAATGCTCTCCTTATTGGACTACCACAGTATAAATGACTGGATTCAGACTTAAGAAGGAGCTTGATATTAAGAGAGGAAGGTTATACCTGGGCAAAACCATGCTGATTTCTGGTGGTGTCAAGTTAATTGTATTCTTTGCATGCAAGGATATATCTTTGAATTGCTTACTGCACACAGATACGTACCAGCTTTACTATCACACTGTTATTTAGACTTGGGCTAGGAAATGCCACCTCTCAACTCTAATACTGTTTGAAATAGATGAAATATGACTCCCCTGCAATGAACATGGTTTAGCCCAGGAGTAACCTTCCTCTCTTAATTTTAAGCTCCTTCTTAAGTCTGAATCAGGTCCCTCATTTAAAATAAAAAACAATGTTTCACACAGATGACAGGATTTCAGGAGGAGGCTCAAAGATAAAATAAGAGCAAGGCATGAGTCTGGATCCAGACTTAAGAAGGAGCTTGAAATTAAGGACCTGATTCACACTTAAGAATCTTCTTAAAATAAGAACTTAAAGTCACTCCTGGGCAAAACCATGTTTATTGCAGGGGGAATTAATTTGATTGTATTCTTTGCATGCAGGGATATATCTTTGAATTGCTTACTGCACACAGATACTGACCAGCTTTACTATTACACTGTTATTTAGACTTGGGCTGGGAAATATCACCTCTCAACACTAGTACTGTTTGCAACAGATGAAATATGACTCCCCTGCAATCAACATGGTTTAGCCCAGGTGTGACTTTAAGTTCTTATTTTAAGAAGATTCTTAAGTGTGAATCAGGTCCTTAATTTCAAGCTCCTTCTTAAGTCTGGATCCAGCCCAAAGTAACCCCTCTACAGTCTATATTGCATGCAGTAGCAAGACTGATTTTCCTTGCAAAACGTTCATCTAGAGCTTGTCCACTTTATCAGTGTCTATTAAATAATTAATAATTAATAAAATAATAATACAAGAATTTAGATCATATATAAATAGTCCAACTCCTTATGCCCTTTTAAATGTATTTATTTTAATAACTTATTTAGTTTTACAGAATAAGTATAGCTTACTGACACAGGTGCTGTAGTAACCAGCCTGCTTATAGGCTGGAGACCATAAAGTACCAGATGAGTCTGGTGAATGGAGCCCCTGTCTCTCTGATTTAAAACTCAAGGAACCTTTAATTGACTTTTAAGCAAGGCTAAAATTACTTTGCAGCCTGTATGACCCACACAGCAACAAACAACATCATGGGCTGGATCCAGACTTAATAATGACTGCAAATTTACGCATGAGGCATGCGCAAATCTGGCTGTGGCAATGCACTGCGCATGCATGCAGCAGATGTTACAGATGTTCCTCATCGTAAATCTGATCGTGCATAACTTGTACTTAACTCTATACAATAGGGTGTGACACCTCTATGCAAGCCAAATATACACATTGTGGGTTGGGGGAGGCATTTAAATTGAACATTATGGACTGGGTCAGTCACTTATAAAGGACAATGGGACAGATCCAAACAACACTTGTGAGTGAATTTACGTGGCGGAGACATAAAATCGCCTTTTGGTAAGTACTGCGCATGTGCGCCATAGAAAATATGCACCGTAACGTAGCGTAATTGTGAACATATGGGCCATTCACGTATGTTTCATATAAATACTTACGTGTGGGCGTGCCAATTTTACATGAGTCCAAAATACATCTGAAATACGTTAAGTAGGCGGGGGTTTGTATTTAAAGTGTACAGTATGGGCGTTCTTAGCTGCGTAAATACGTGTTGGCTATACGTACGTGTGCGGATCACTGCGGTTACATTGCCAAAAGTTAAGGTAGGTTTTGAAAAGCGTATCTTGACAAAATACATACATTCAAGGGGTGTGCCTAGGGGAGTGTATAGAATATACGCACACGAAAATACGCTACGCGAGTAAACGTACGGCAAACGCAGTTCTGGCTCTACCCCAATGCTTTATGTGCTACCAAAGACACGCAAAAAAAAGTTAAGGTAGGGTTCTGAGCACGTAAGTTACGTAGTGAGAGGGGAGTGCCAGGGGGAGTGTATTAGTGCGTATCTTAGTTACGCTGCATACATAAAACAACCTTCAGTCTGGATCTGGCCCAATGTTTGGATAAAAAATTAACAATTGCATATTTTTTATCAGATACTAATTTGTTTTTCCCTGTTAAGAATGCCAATGATTTAAGGTAAAATTAAAAGAAGGTGATATTTAACACACATTATTTTATATTGCATTTTACAGTGAAATGTATTTGCCTTTCTTTAAAATACTCAAAATTTGGTCTATTGGTTTGTGTTCTCACTGTGGAAAATTATAACCAGCTGAGATGTTGTGTTTACAAAGCAATGTGCATTTTGATGAAATATCACTATTTGCATTTACGGTTTCTCAAAGGAGTCACAGCTGTTGCAAAATTAGGAAAGGCAGCACAATAATTGGATAAAATCTCTGACAATTAGTCTTTATTATATTTAGTGACTTTATATGTATTTGCATTTTATGGGATCATTGTACATTTCTTTCAAACTGAATATTTACATGGACTGGCTTTAAAATTTAAACATATTATTTGCAAATGATTTTGATCTTGTCTAACTATTCCTATGATATTTACCACGTAAAAAACAGTTTTCTGTGTGCACCTGCTCATGTAAGATAATTGCATATTCATTGCACCTTGGGTAATTAAGCACATAAAATAACCATCTACTGAGGAAGTTAAAATGTTGGTTTGTTATTATGATTATCATAAACAAATATACTGCTTTAATTTATAAAAAATAAATATACAAATATGGACCTTGCACCTTGCTAACAGTGGACCGGATCCAGACTATTACAAGGGGGCATTTTCCAATAACTATACAGCCTTCCACACGGAAAAGTTCAGGTAGAGTCCAGGCAGCGCAACTCCGTACAAGCAAGCGGAGTAGCCTCCCCTCAATGGCACAGAGTTTACGATACAGTAGGGATCTGGCATCAGACCTCTACTGCCTCTGTGGTCGGTAGCAGAGGTCTGAATTTGGTCCAGTACTTTTCCCTGCAATAAATGTAAATCTGGATAAATACTCTTTAAAATAATTGCGAAAAAATCCTGCAATTGACTTAGCCAAATCTGAAACATTTTCAAATATGAAAAACAAATGTAGTTTCCTACTTACTGCCATAATAGTAGTTAGATTGTGAATAAGTTACCTGGGTCACCATCAGAAACTGTGGAACCATCAGCTCTGGGCCCAGGACTATAGTCCCGGCTATCCCCCCCAATGGTGGCCCTGTAAGTTACTATTGATTCCCCTGTCGGAGTTCTTTGCATGATACTAGTGTACAAGTCTCCTGGTATCTGTTTTGTTTTATATTCCACCTGTCTGTGTCCTGTCTTCTTGTCTCTATAGTTAAACTGTGTATTATGCTTATTCAGTTTCTTGTTTCCTGCTCCTTTGTTGATCACCTCTTCAGTTCCACTATCTGCCCTAGTATTCATACCTACATCTTCTTCTTTATACCCAAATACCAGGCTATCCTTGTATGGTGTTTTACTACACCTATACAGCCCTCTATACCTTTCTTCCCTAGGTGTGCTGGGTGAGCTCTCATAACAAATATGTCTTAGATTAAATTTTACTAATATTTAACTAACAATTGGCAGTATAAGTACAATGGGAGAAAACACAAATAAAAGGTTGCCCTTCTACATGTTAACTATATAGCTAGCACTAAATCTGTGTTGCAACAATCGTGGCTGCTGAAAAGCTGTGTGAATAGCGAAATCACCTCTGCACTCCTCACTGCAGGCGTGAGTTTTACTGATAGGTCCCGGCTAGTGCATGTCAGCTGGGGCTTCAGCTGGTCTGCCTATCCAGCACTGGCTTGCTATGCTCTCAGTTAAATAGCCAGCAGGGAGATCTGTAATGTCTTGCTTACTTGACTTTCTGTCCTAGCCTTATTCTGTCTTGCTTTCTAGTCTAGTCTTGTATCTTATTGTCCCCTTTCTTGTCTGTCTGCTCCTGTCTCCTTCTATCTTGCTCCTACATCTGATTCCCTGTACTTTTTTAACTGGAATCTATTCCTGTTATCTTTGTGCCTATATGCGCTTCCTGGAATCTTTTATACTTGTATATATACCTAGTTATTCTGATGTCTTTATCTCTGTAACATGCCTCTGTACCAGAACTAGTATATAACTTATATGTTGAATTCTGTAACTTTTTATTCCTTGCGTTTTGTGTTCTTGAAACACCTGAAAACCTGAAGCTGATCTTGTTTTGTTGTATTTATCTGATTTTACCATACCTGTCACCTACCTTCTGAGACCTGTGTTCCCATACCTATCTTGTTTACCAGGAGTGTGGGTCCACATTGCGAATGCCCCTATTTTGGAACTGGCTGGGACTTCGATTGCTTATGCCTCAATGAGGCATAGTAATTGATCCCCGGAGCACCGAACACAGTGCTCCGAAAGGTAAGTAAGCTTCCCCCAAACCACTCCCTAACCTAAACCCTAAGTCCCCACCCTCCGTAGCCTAACCCTAAGTCCCCCCCATGCAGCATAATCCTAAATCCCTAATTTGCAATGCGATCCCTCGCAGCGGGGACTCGCAACGGTTTACCAGTACCAATCCTTGTCTATTCCAGAAACTGGTCTGTCTGCATTACTGGATACACATCTTACCATAGTAATTATTGTCCTGTTGTGTGTTGTGTCTCTGGTGTTTGTCTCTGTCAGGTCTTAGCTATGGTACATTCAGGTCCTGATTTTTGTATCCAGTCTGTCTCTGTCGTGTCTACTGTCCTGTCTATAGTGGCATTCCTACTTAAAAACCCTCCTAGATACACATAGGAGCTGTCTCCAGGGACTGAGACCTCTGGGTGCCTGCCACATAAACCTGTCTTCACCACTAGAGGCTTAAGTTAGACTTCACACCCTGGTGTGCAATTACCCCTAGTAACATAACAAATATATTATTTGTTAAATTTCTATTTAAAATGGAGTGTCACCTCCAAAAAAGTCCTTTCTGATATCTGTTTTAAACAGTCACAGTACAATGTGAAAATATATGAAACAAAAGATGGCATCATTTTTTTTTGTTAGTTTTTTGCAAGGTTTGTGAATTACAAAATAAAATGTACTATAATAAACTATCAGATCAAAATGACAGCTGAAAGACAACGTATATTGATTTTTTTTAGCCATGCTTAACTTAAATTCTTGTAAGCAATTTTTATGTAATTTCCAAACCTAGACCTGCTTAAGTCAGTATGAAGTAAGTGTCTCATTTTGGGTTACTGTGATTCAAACTACACAAATAAGAATTTGATGGATGGCTGTTAAAATGAGAAAGCCATTCTGTTTAGTATTTAATGGTGAATTGAGTTTCTGCAAACTGATTTTTATCACCACACATTAACCTTGAAGAATGGCTTTAAACACTATAGAAAACATGCTGATGCCCTATATGACAGTAATTATACATTTGCATGTTATATTTTATTACTAGCTGTACTCTACAAGGTATTATACATTTTCTCTTTATTGAGTAGCTACTGTTGTAGAGCATGGGAACATCTCTCCATCCAGCTACAATATAAATCATTCTTTTATCACCAGAAAAATATTTAAATAATCATTTTAAATAATATTAATAAAGAGATAGAAATACAAAAACCTTCAAAATGTGTGCAACATATTAATATAATTTAATAGAATCTAAATATGTTAAACATATATGTCCCTATAATGCGTCTCCATATGACCCTATTAAATGCTTCTATAAAGTATTTCCCCATAATAGAGCTTTTTACTGCTCCTTAATTGTGCTTAAAGTATCCCCAATAACAAACCTCTGTATTGCACTATGGACCTGACTCAGAGCTGCGCTTCCGTCTATTTTTCAGACGGAAGCGCAGAGAAAATGGCCACAGCGCATGCCCAGATCGGGAGCGCGCACAGCATCCGACTGTGTCCGCATCCGACCGGGCTGCGCCTGTGGAGGAATATTTAACTGAGAAAAGAGTCGCTTTTCTCATTTAACTATAGTTTCCACTGTGGTCCACTGGCTGCTTAATTACACTTGACACTAAAGTGTAGACACAGCTCAGTAGAGCTGAAAAAAGTTAATTAAAGAAAAAAAAACTTTTTGTAAAAAATGAACCCCTTCCCCGCCTACCCCGCAGCCTCCGCGACCGAACTATATAAATAAATATATAAAATAGAGAACGGGCCACCCGGGCATGCTGCCGCTATTAGAACTACTGGTGCAAGCATGCCCATGAATGACAAGGTATAGCACTACTATCGTCAGCATGCCTTGCCCCAAAAAACGTTACTATGCCCTTCCAAAAAAATAAAAAGTAACGTCACAAGTGTCCCCCTATAAAAAGAAATTCTAAATGTAAATACCCCGTCCCTATCATTTAAAAAATTACAGTGCCCACAGAGAATAAATTAAAAAACGACATGTGCCCGTATCAAAAAAATTAAAAAAAAACAAATCCTTGTCCCCTTCTTTAAAAAAAATAAAAAAGTGCCCACATACTTGAAATAAAAAAAAACGCCCTGTTCCCCTTAAAAAAAAAAAATCCACAAAAAATAAGCAAAAACATTTTACTAAAATTAGCTCAGTTATATGTTTTGTTTTGTTTTTTTATTTTTTTCTATGTTTGTCATCTTTCACATATTGCTTAGTTAAAGGACTTTCATCCAGTGGTATGTGGAAGTGGACAACTCTCTGATAAGTGGGTGACTGGGCAAAGGAGTAACCTACCACACTTCAGTTTATATGCATGCCCTTATGTTCTAAAACGTATCTACCTTTGAAAAATGCCGCCCTTCTGTGTCTGTTTATACCCCTTTATATATTAGAAAGCTGCTATCAAATGCCCCCTCTCCCTTCTATGCTCCAAACTATACATGTTTAATTCCTCTGGCCAGATTTACTAAGCTGCAGGTTTGGAAAAGTGGAGATGTTGCCCATAGCAACCAATCAGATTCTAGCTGACATTCTATTGTATGCAATAGCTGAATGAGCGCTAGAATCTGATTGGTTGCTATGGGCAACATCTCCACTTTTCCAAACCCGCAGCTTGGTAAATCTGGCCCCTCTTTTGTATGTTTTGTGATTCATGTCAAGCATCATTATAGTTGCCTTTCTTTACACAGTCTTTAATGTATTAATGTCATTCTGGAGATGTGGCTTTCATAACTTAACACAGTATCACAGGTGAGGTCGAACCAATGACCTATAAAGTGACATTACGGATTCCTTATCAATGCAGCCAAGCAGCTTATTGGCCTTTCTCATTGCTTTGTTATACCCCTTTCACATCGCCGCCCTGGCAATATCCCGGGTCTGTGAACCCAGGATATTGGCGTGTCACCAGATGATCCCAGGGTCACAGACCCTGTTTCACATTGCAGGGTTGACCCGGGAAATTCCGGGACCCGGGTGTGCCCTGGCAGTGCAATAGTCAGCAAATTTAAAAAACCCGGCATTTAGATAGGGATGGGTTTTAGTTTGCACGTACTTTAGCAAAATCCGCACATATGCACAGAGAATTGAGGTAGCCCTATGGACGCAGAAGTCTGCTAAAATCCATAGGAACCATGGGAGTGTAATGGGAGTTTCCTTAACACTTAGGTGCATATACTTGCGAATCCTTGTGTACTTATATCAAACTTATCTAATCAGGTCCTCTGTTATTGCCCAGGAGTAGTTGTTGCCTAACTGCTTTCTCCTTTGTGTTAAGTTTTTAAATTGTAAATTAGCGTGTGTGTGTGTGAGAGTGTGAGAGTGTGTGAGAGAGAGAGTGTGTGTGTGTGTGTGTGTGTGTGTGTGTGTGTGATATTTCTCTCCCAAAAAGGAGCATATATATTGGTAATCCCGTTACAAGGGCAGAGTGGGAGTTGGAGAGGCCTGTCACATTATCAGAAGAAATGTCAGCCTTTGTACAGAGCTCCGACCAAAGCACATAAACCATGCTATAAAATGATGTCACGTTACCACAGATACAAAAAAATGAAGTATTCTATCTCCATCTGAATGTTTTTTCATAGATTTGTAACTAAAAAGCAAAATAAAAACTCTTTCCAACATAAAACGAACAATTTTAGTCCAACCTGCTTTAGTTATAGTAGACATTGGATTTCAGTCTGGGCCAGTACTTGCTCTGGGGAAATAAAACCTTTTCCAACTTCACAGCTAATGTCTACATTTTGCATTATTGTATCATACCAGATGTCCTCTTGGCCAGGTGAAAACCAACTGGCGAATGAGCTGTGAGGTGAAGCTTTCATAGATTCTGTCCCTTAGAGAGAAAACTCAAGATGTTAAGGAAACTAGAATAAGAACACCCACCCCCTGACTTTTTTTTTTGTTTTATGGAAAATCACCAGAACATATATAACATATATAACATTTTAAAAGGTTTTAATAATATTGATTATATAAGGATCACAGGTATGAAACAGAAAGAAAATGATTTTTATAGAAGAGTTTGTGAATCAGCCCTTAATCCCTATTGAATTAGAATTGCTATCCAATCCCTAACGAGTTACAGAACAAAGATAGAATGTGTCTAGTGCTAGTGGAATTTCCTCATCAATGTGGTGCTCTATGCACTGTACATTACTCTGTTCACAGGACGCTCCATAAAGTGTATGTGTGTAAGGAAAAGTACAGTAGTCTGAGAATCTGTGTTTATCAACCAATAACTGTAGAATAAATCTTGCAGTATGGCTTCAGGTTCTGCCTACACCATAAGGTCAGCTGTATTATTGTCAGCAGGGTTTACATTTCCGTTAACTTCCAAAAGTTGCATTTTTAACATGGTTCCCATTCATAACGATGTGAAACGAAACGACCGGAAGTTGTCACTCTGCACATGTGCAGTGCGTTTTTTCTGCCGATTTTACGCTTACGACCAGCGTACGATCGCTTGCGAGCGTAGGTCTGGATCAGGCCCTAGTAAACGTATNCCAGAATCGCCGCTACGAAAAGGTCTTTGGAACGACCGGAAGTTGTCACTCTGCACATGTGCAGTGCGTTTTTTCTGCCGATTTTACGCTTACGACCAGCGTACGATCGCTTGCGAGCGTAGGTCTGGATCAGGCCCTACGTGAGTAAACGTATTGCAATTGGAGTTCTGGATCTATCCCATTATTTGTATAGATTTTATTTGGGTAAAGGTTTAAATGTAAGCAGCCATTAAAGCTATAGCATTTGGAAACCTTAAAAAAATTAAGCATTACAACAAATGTTTGTGCTCTACCCTATATGTTAAATTAATATAAAACACTGTGGATGCCAGAGGGGTGTGACCAATATGTATAAATAAAAAGATATATGATCCTTTGCACTAAGCAAACATATTATTAATATTATTCAAGCAATACTCTAAATTTAAAAAGATAAATATTGAAAGATGCAATACATACAGTAACAAGATAGGTAGTGAGATGCCATCTGTTGGTAGATGAATGCACGAGTGCACCAGCATATCCGAATACAGTTTAACTAGCAAGATCATTTAGATTTGTAAAGTGAAACAAGGAAGAATACAAACAATACTGCAGTCTGTCTTGCTCTTACTAACAATTTTTTCTGTATCCGGGGGTCTTGCACCTAGTATCCATTTCAAATAACATACTTGCAAATAACTTTTCTACCATACTGTCAATAGAATGACAAAACATCACACAAAGATGGATAGAATTACTATTGAGGGACCAGATTCAGACTCCCTCACGCGTTCTGTACGTACGGGTGCCTGTAATTACGTGAGACAGGCAAACACCCTCTGTCACTCTCCTCAGTCGTGTGGGCTTTATGGCAGCTTACACTGCCATAAGCCTGCCTTAAATGGGACATACAGATAAGCGGTCCGTACGACCGCTGATCCGCTACAGTGTGGGAGCCCCTGACCACACTGTACAATTTAAATGCTTTCCCCCACCCGCTTTAGCGGGCAGAAGGGAAGCACAGCCCATTTCCTTGCTAATAGGCTCGGGTGGAACAAAGTTACTCTAGTAACCCAAGCGTAACATCTGGAGGGCGCATGCAGGCATGTCACTTAAGCACAATGCGTGCGTAAGTGACCTGTGTTATTAAATCTGAATCCGGTCCGAGGTCTGTAAATTTCACTGTTTAATTATAAAAGGTCAAAGGCCAACAATAATATTGAGTGGGAAAGGCTGCAGATCGGTGGCAAAAAGATAAATTTATACAGCAAAAAGATTTCTGAAGTTTAAGAGAGAACTTCAAAAAAGCGTCACTTTTTGTTTTAATTAAATTAATTGAAGAATGTATGTTATGCCAAGTGAAAATTATTGACAAAAATTATCATGCATTAACTTAAATTATAAGAAAATTAATATAGGTAAAATTTGAAAATAATTGATATAATCACAGGTAGGCAGAATCACAGTTTTCTCCCTAAACACCGAAGCCTCTTTAAAAATGTTCCCAAAAAATTCACACAGTATATACAAATACAGTATATCACCCTGAAATAAAAAAACTCTCGGTATATATTAATTGTATATGTCTATATTACGTGTGGGTCCCCGTTGCGAACAGCTCTATTTCGATAGGGCCGTTCTCTCCCAGCCAGTTCCAAACTAGCTGGGATATTGATTGCTTATGCCTCGATGAGGCATAATAATCAATCCCCGGAGCACTGAACGCGGTGCTCCGAAAGGTAAGCTTAAAAACTACCCCAAACCCTTTCCCTAATGCTTACTCTAACCCTCCCCTTACATTACCCTAATCCTCCCTTCCCTGCAGCCTGACCCTAACCCTTACTGTTCTGCAGCCTGACCCTAACCCTTCCTTCTCTATAGCCTAAACCTAAGACCCCCCTCCACGCAGCCTTACCCTAACTCTCTCCTTCTATTGCCCTAATCCTATCCCTCCCTTCCTAAGAACCTAACCCTAAACCCTCCTAACACTAAAAGTCCCCGGAGAGGTTACTCACCTCTCCGAAGTTGTCAGCGGCAGGTGTGGCGGGTTCCACAAAAAATGAATGGGTTAGTATGCTGATCGGCAAACTCACCCATTCATAAAAAAAATAAAAATAGAGACAGCCAAAAAGGAACTTTCTAAAAGCAGTCCTTCACAACGGGGACTGCAGCCGGTCTATGTCTATATCAGAGACTCTCACATATGGCCAGACGTCAAGGTAAAAATAGGGTAAACTCAGAAATTTCCAAATCGTTGTATTACCTCAGCCTGGTAAGGTACACTAATCAGTACCTCACGGTGATTCTTCCCTTCTGAGAAAGCACCTGAGTATCCCTAGCACCAAATAATAACAATCAGTTTACATGTGTGCGGGGGTCTGAAATTATGCAAAGTAAAGGGGAGTGCGCCGATGTTACTTGTCAGGGGACTTATACAAATGAAGTGCGTAAGTCCCTTGACTTTATTAGTTCTGCTTCCGGTCTAATGTTACTGGCTTGATGTACTGGGAGAGGTTGGGTTAGGAGTGGGAAGGTTGTCAGAGGGAGTCTGTTCACACCTGAGCTTCCGGCGCACGTTTCGCTTGTGGCTGTATAAAGCCTACCTATCTATTTTTACTTAAGGAGAAACCTTTTAAGATGCTCTTTAGAGTAAGTAATACACTAATGCATAATTTTGCAAAACCTACCTTTATTATCATGATAATGGTTGCATCTACAATTTCCTCCCAGTCCTATTCCCCTTTAACAACTTTCAAAGTAGTATTTTGATTTTTATATTAACACATCCTCATACAAACAAATGGTAGCACTTATTGACACCCTTTGAATTTCTTCAGGGTTCTGTGAAGGCTTGAATTGTGGGGTGGGAGAATAGGCCAAGGTTAAAGTAGAAAGAGGGGGTTTAGACAGTTAGAGGTGGTTTTAGTAAAGGCTTCGAGTTGCGTTAAATAAGTAGTCATGCTGGTTTGAGGAAGACACAGAGTCACCGGACTGGGGGACTTGTGTGTTAGTTTTTGCTTGCGGATTTATGAGGTCGATGTTAAATTTTTGTTGGTTTATTCAGTTGTTGGTACTTGCCTCTGCTTTCTTTGTCACCTGCCATGTCTTGTTCTATAATATATCCATGCAGCAGATCAACGGTTAGAAAGGAAATGAACAAACTCAATTAGCATTAAAGAATGTAATTAATAAATTCATTATTATAATTTGACATACAAATGTGGTTGTCTAAGCAGTTATTTTGTGCATACAAATGTTGGAAGCAGTGCAAACTTTGTGAGCATTAACTGCTTAGGGGTTTACAAATTTTAAGGATTTTTTTTTGAGTTGATCAATGAAGACCCTGTATTTACACACTGAACCCTTCAGACATTATCCGATACCCTTGTTCTCAGTTTATCCTTATCATCCATATCAGATAAAGTGTCACAAATCACAGTACTTACCACATCAGATGTCACCATTTTGCTGAATTTTACTACTCCAGCACACTCTACACTCTGTTAGCCTCCAGACTTTCCAAGGTTCTCTCAGCACTGTAGTTCCATAACAACGGCATACTCGCTAACCATGGGCGCTGCCATATTGGTTGCAAAGATCTGACCATTGCTGGCCACACTTTCATAGTTCTGCTTGTTTATATGTTTGGACCTACCAGTGGCCATTCAGAGAACTCTATTTCAATATGTAGCACAGGTTCACTTGTGCCAGTGTCCATTATGCATTTCTGGCTCCTGTATTTCCTGCTGTTCTAAAAATCTCTTTGTTGTTCAATGCATCTCAGTGACCAATATCTCAGCATATACCATTTTTCAAAAGAAAAGGTGTAATAGAACACGAGGGCATGGATATAAACTGGAGGGTGGTAGATTCAAAGGAAATGTGCAGAAAAATGACTTCACTGAAAGGGTGATAGATAAGTGGAATATTCTCCCATCTGAGGTGGTTGAGGCCAATACAGTAGAACAATTTAAACATGCTTGGGATAAATATAAGGGTATCCTAAATTGTAAATCAAATTGAGGGTAAATAGGGTCTAGGGTCAGTATAGGTTTAAATAAACAAATGGGCAGACTAGATGGGCCATGTGGCTCTTATCTGCCATCACTTTCTATGTTTCTATATGTTTCTATAGCTTAATGCAGCATCCCCAGCTGTACAATGCTATTCTGTGGCTAACCACTTCTGCTCTGCATAACTTATCACTGCTCTGCATTCCATACTCTCAGCTGTACCATGGTGCACTGCAACCATCAACGCTACTTGCAACACAATAAAAATAAAAAGTTCACCATTGCCTCGCTGTCTAGTGAGTCATCTGCTCTGTACCTTCTAGCACAGCTTGAATTCCACCATCATTGTCATCAGACTATTGCAGCAGTTCAGTCCCACTGACTTGACCTCTAATACTTCGGGCTGTTGTCCCATTTATCTCTGCGGACTCTTCTAGTGTTCCACTTCATAGGAAGACCTATCATTTGAGGCCTTACTTCCACTTCACGCCTGCCAGCTCTGGGTTACCCCAACCAGATACCCAGAATCCCAAGACTGTAACAGAAAGTACTTGTAAGTACAATATTAGACCGACATTTAAATGGAAATGCAGTCTTTACTTGAATGACTGCTTTGCTAATGATGAACTATTCGAGCACCAAACAGCACCAGGTATTATTTTTATTATTATTATTGGTGCTCTTTTTATATGAAAAAGGTACTAATGTTATAAATTGACACAACTGTCTAATTGATCATTTCAGTTTTGATCATTTAAGTAATTATCTGTATCACGTGGCCTTTCAGACCATTAGTTACTTTTTTTTTTATCAGTCCTACTCAAAAACTGTGACCAGTACATTATAGGCATCTTTCTGCAGTTAATCTAGCAATTAAATCTCCAAAAGAAAATGTGTTGCAGGATTATCTGAAAAGTGTTGTATTCCCCCCACCCCGACTCCTTTTTTTAATAACTGAACCTGAAATAAATAACAGAACTAATTTTAGTAGGTAAGATAAACCTTCTGCTGTGGAATATCTAGCTGCTCCATAACACTGCTGCAGAGACTATTATGTGTCTTCTGCTGTCATGTATGTTGGCTATGATTTGGTTGGTGTTAAAAAAATATATGGAAGGATAGAAGACCACATTAGAGATAGCAAGGAAGGGGAAAACAGCCTTTTCTACTGTGATAATGTTCTAATTATTTAGGATGTAAGAAAGTCATTTATCCAGCTGTTTGTAGAAATGTTATATCTTTTTTGGAGTTTTCTATATAACTCTGAGTCAGAATAGACTGAATATGTTATTGCAACCAGTGAACTTATAGATTTTTCATTTGTCACAATTATTAATATAACAAACATTTATAATAATAAAAAAAAATAACATACTTGAACTAGAAATAATATATTTCAGCAAACTACAAAGAATGCATTTAGTAGTTTTATTTGTCTTGCTCTATATATAATCAATCTACACAAAATACACGTTATAAAGATAAAATTGCTCATGTTCATTTTATGGTGTCTTTTAATGAACCTTTGCCAATTCATTCAATCTTCCTAAATAATGACAAAAAATGTTGATTTTGGAGTGGGAGTGGGAGTCGTCGCCATGAAATGGTTGTTTTAGAAGTAGAGACAGCCAAAAGCTAATTTATTTTAAAGAATGGGTAATTATGCCGATCAGCATACTTACCCATTTAATCTTTCTGAAATTCTGCCGCAGACCTGTTGCACCTGTCGCAAAGATTGGAGAGGAGAGTAACACTCCCCAGGAAGTTTTAGGGTTAGGCTGTGGGAAAGGAAGAATTAGGGTTAGGGTAATGAAAGGGGAGGTTTAGGATTAGAGTAATGGAAGCGGATAGTTAGGGTTAGGGTAATAGAAGGACAGTTTTAGTATCAGGCTGCAGATAGGGGAGTTTTAGGGTCAGGCTATGGGGAAGGGAGACTTAGGGTCAGACTGTAGAGCTGGGAGTCTTAGGGTCATGCTGCAGAGAAGGGAGTCTTAGGGTCAGGCTGCAGTGGATGGGAGTCTTAGGGTCAGGCTGCAGGGGATGGCAGTCTTAGAGTTAGGCTGCGGGAAAGGGGGGGTTGGGGTTAGGGTAATAGAAGGGGAGGGTTAGGGTAATGGAAGGGGAAGTTTAGGGTAAGGATTAGGGTAAGGGTTGGGGTAAATTTATACTTACCATTCGCAGCACTGTCTTCTCTGCAAGGCAAAAGCAATTTATTTCCCAGTCAGTTTGGAAGTGGCTGGAAGAGAATGGCCCTTTCAAAAAGGAGCTGCTCGCAGTGGTGACCCACACCCGTTTTGGAATAATACAAAGAGGTACAGAGTGGATAACTGCAACTGAGTAAGCAATAAACTCTCAGATATGCATGGCCAGTGCTTTGTCTTGGGCATTCTAACTAAAGTTACAGACTGTTGCCCCCTCTCTCCTTCTCCCTAGTAACATACCTGACTCCAAAAACCAAAAGCTCATTACAGACAGTTCTTTAGCAAAGAAATTTAAATTATATACAACTGTATCACGAACCGCGGCAGACGCCGCACTTA
>WWET01003975.1:125668-149726 GCA_011038615.1 Limnodynastes dumerilii | reverse complement strand
ATCTATCTATCTATCTGTCTATCTCATATCTAGCTTTCCTATTTCTCTCATATTTAGCTCTCTCATATATATCCATCTATATCATATCTACTTTCCTCATACTTCGCTATATAAGGGTGTGGGTCCCCGCTAAGAATGGCCCTATTTTGATAGGGCCGTTCTCTCCCAGCCTGTTTCGAGCTGGCTGGGATATTGATTGTTTATGCCTCGATGAGGCAAAGCAATCGATCCCCGGAGCACCGAACACAGTGCTCCGAAAGGTAAGGCTAAAAACTACCCCATCCATTTCCCTAATTGTAACCCTAACCCTCCCCTTCCATTACCCTAACCCTAACCCTCCCTTCTCTCTAGCCTGACCTTAATACTCCCTTCTCTATATCCTAACCCTAAGACGCCCCTCCTCGCAGCCTGACCCTCCCCTTCTATGGCCCTAACCCTAACCCTCCCTTCCTAAGAGCTTAACCCTAACCCTCCTTCCTAACACTAAAAGTCCCGGAGAGGTTACTCACCTCTCCGGAGTTGCGGCGGGTCCTGCAGGTTTCTGCGAAAATGAATGGGTGAGTATGTCGATATAATTAATTATAATTATTATGATATTATTATCGTGACAAATTTACGCTAGACAACAATACGTGCGTTTTACGTGAAGTAGGCGGGGGGTGGTATTTAAAGTGTACAGTATGGGCGTGCTAAGCTGTGTACGTTCGCGTAGTCAGTACGTCCGTTCGCGGACGTATGCTGTTACGTGTGGAAAAGTTAAGGTAGGGTTTGGGTCGCGTATTTTGACAAAATACGTCCGTGCAAGGGGTGTGCCGTGGGGAGTGTAGCGAACTTACGTGTACGAAAATACGCACCGCTAATATAAGTACGCACAAACGTAGTTCTGGATCTACCCCATTATGGTAACAAAAATGTTGATTTTATTTAGCAGTGATCACTAGGATGCAATCTATATTGTATAGCGGATGCTAGGATGCAGTGTGTATTATATGGGGTCACTAGCATGCAGTCTGTATTGTATGGTGGTCACTATAACGCAGTCTGTATTGTATAGCAAAAATTATCATGAAATGAGACTTGCATTGCAGTGACTTGGATTATGTCTGTATTATACAGTAGTGACTAAGGATCGGACTTTGCATCGCAAAGTGGACGCATGCAATGGATGTTACGCTCGTTTTATACGCGTATCTCCTATCGTATGGAACTCAGTTCAGTAAGATAGGTGTTTTGTCCGATTAGGCGGTTCTTCCCCTCCATTTGCAAAAAGCATGCAAAGTGGGCATGGGGAAGATGTTAATTATACAGTATGGCCTGGGTTATGCGTGGATCAGCGGTCGGCCGCACATTTGAGTTAAGGCAGCCTTATGGTAGCGTATCTGACAGGGAGAGTTCACTCCCCTCTTCCCTGCGGAGTTAAACACCCCCGCACGTATGGAAAGTGTGCGAGGGGGGGAAGGTGTAGATCCGGTCCTCAATGTCACTGTGTTAAATTGTAAAATAAAAAAACTTATATAAACAAAATCTTTATCATTTTTTGTCATAAGAGTACATAGTGCATTGCATAGTGTTTTATGTGCTGAATTCAAGCTGGTGTTTCAGAATGACTTTGTCACGTAAGGATTTTGAGTGAGACCCAATTCCAGGATTTTCTGCTGTGACTTATTTCAGGAACATCCCTTTTAAATGTCCAACAGTAGTCAGCTGGCATACAAGAACTCCACTTGCCCTGATACTGCTTTTCCATTAAGGAATTATCCTGCTGGAACCATTCACCATGTTCATCGCTGAATGCCCCAACGTTGTTTGGAAGGAAATCTAGGGGCCAAATTTACTAAGCTTTGAGAAAGGAAAAGTGGAGATGTTGCCTATATAAACCAATCAGATTCTAGCAGACATTTTCTAGTATGTAATAGGAAAGTGAGAGCTAGAATACGATTGGTTGCTATGGGTAACCACTTTTCCACTTTTCTCAGGGTTGCCGACTTCCAATAGCTTCCCTCCAGGAGATGCTTGTTCATCCAATAAGGGAATATGCACCAGCTTTCTTCCACAAAAAACTTTATTAAAATTACAATAAAACTTTGTTCCAACAGTGAAATTTCTCTATTCCTCTGTTTTGAAAGAAAAAATCCTTTCCTCCCTCCTATCTCTGAGGGAACTGCCCATCAGAGCCTGTCACTCCTTAGAATCCTTGAATTTGGAATGAGCAACAGAAAACACAGCAGTAAGAAGCAGACCAGTGTGCAGCTTCAACAAAGGCCAGGAGTTAAAAGGTTGGTCATTTTAACTCCTGGCCTTTGCTGAAGCTGTACACTGTCCTCCCTCCTATCTCTGAGGGAACTGCCCATCAGAGCCTGTCACTCCTAAGATTCCTGTTTTTCCCCTAAGCTCTTTGAATGACTCCTCACACACCCGGCGCATTATAAATACAAAAAAGGGCCCCCCTTTAAAACGCACTTTTGGGGAGGGAGAGGAAACAAGGTTTCCTTGAAAAAGATCACACACGTGATTGAAACGCGTCGGTTAGAGCCCTAGCGTGAGAACCACCCGCCATTCGTGACCAAGGTATATCTGTTTACTCCCCCTCCCTAAAAGTGCATTTTAAAGGGGGGCCCCTTTTTTGTGTTTATAACGGGCAGTACCCTCAGAGATAGGAGGGAGGAAAGGATTTTTTCTTTCAAAACAGAGAAATAGAGAAATTTCACTGTTGGAACAAAGTTTTATTGTAATTTGAATAAAGTTTTTTGTGGAAGAAAGCTGGTGCATATTCCCTTATTGGATGAACAAGGAGGTTGGAGAAGCAAAGTATTGCTGATAGGCATTCCCCTCAAGGGGACTAATTGTAAGTAGGATCTGTGGCGTCCCTGTTTGGTTGCCGTGGGTTACTACGCAAGGAGAGGTGTTGTTTGTCTTATTACAGGAGGACCCTGTGTTCAGTAGAGCTGCAGGACAGAAGGAACAGTTCATATATACAGAGCCTTGATGCAAGATGTGCAAAGTGTGAGTAGGACTCACCGTGGGACTGTACTTATTTAAATGATAGGTTGCACGAGGATTCTTTTTCTTTGTGTTGCATGAGATCATAACAGGACGGGACCACAGGACAGAAAACAACATCGGAGAGAACCGATTTCGGGATTCCGGAGAGGAAACACAGGAAAAGGATCCGTTCACTGCTTACCAAACAAGACACAAAGAATAAGAGGAAGAACGGAACAAAGAGGAAAATCAACAAAGAATAAACCAAGCATAAGGACGTAAAAAATCTGTGGACATTCCTAACGGGTTGAAGTCCGGAAGATACAGTGTTGCCAAGAACTCTTTATGATTGTAACACTCTAGCGCAGAGATTGATATTTTATATATACTAATGTTTAAATCTTGGGCAAGGTCATTGGGCCGGATCCAGACCTAAGCACTTGTTACATTTCATCGCGTAGCATATTTTCTAGGCACTCCCCTCGCTCGTATGTACTTTGGCCGTTTTACGCTACTCAAACCCTACCTTAACTTTTCAAAGTGTAACTCCTGACGTACGTACAGGCTTCACGTATGCACCTAAGCACGCCCATACTGTACGATTTAAATGCCTCACCCCGCCTCCCAAGCATAATTATGGGTGTCATATGGATGTTACGCCGATGGTACGTATGTTCAGAGTTACCTGGCATAACATCTGCCATGCGCAGTAAATACTAATGGGCGGTTTTTCCGTCAGCGGCTAGTTGCTCACGTACGTAGTTTAGGATCTGGCCCGATGTGTCCTCTTTTCCATCTAGAACTTCCATATTTGACATACCTTACAATGTATATATTACCATTGTTTTAAGTTCTCAAGAAACTGAAATGAAATTGATTGAGAACAAGTTTCATTAGGGACCTACACAGAAGTATGGTCTTTTTTTGGCTTAAGCAAACTATAAGTTAGAAATATAACTTTTCCTCTTGAGCGCTGTCTTACCCAAATTAGCACAGGGGAAATATTGTAATAGATTCAAAATCTTTCAAATAAATATATATGATGGGCCGGATCCAGAACTACGTCCGTCTTCCATAGACGGACGTAATTCAATGAACAATAGCTACTGCGCATGCGTAGTAGCTATTGTACGTAATCTGCGTATCGTTTCGATATGTAGATTGCGTATATGCGGTCTTTTAGACCGCATATACAAAAGTTAACTCAGTCCTCCTTTCTCTTCCGAAAAAGGTACTTATCTGTAATTCCTCCAGTGGATATATATAGAAATGATAAGAAACACAAACCCCCCTTTCCCTCTTGTGTAATAAGTTCAAACAAATCTATAATTTATCTAATAATGGGAGACCTAATTCCTGGGCCTGATCTACAAGTCCACTGCAGCTATGATCGTAACTACTTCTGCAGCAGACTTACGATTGTAGATCGCTATGCAACACTATAGTCCATATATGTTAGGGAATATCATTCAGACTTTTGTACCCTGAACCCTGCTTTAGAAGTGTGGGTCAGCGGGGAGAATAGACCTTTTCTGAAGGACCATTTTATGCCAGCTAATTTCGAATTGGCTCTGGTATCGATTGCTCTTGTCCTAACGAGACAAATCTGTAGTGGCGAGAGGTGAGTATTTATACTAGTCTAACCCTTATCCTAATTCTTACCTTAACCCTCCCCTTCCATTATCCTAACCGTATCCTTCCTCTCCTGTTACCCAAACCTTCTCCTTCCCGCAGCCTGACCCTAAGACTTCCATCTCCACAGCCTGACCCTAAGACTCCCCTCCCTGCAGTCTAACCCTAAGACTCCTCTCCCCGCAGCCTGATCCTAAGACTCCCTTTCCCATAGCCTAACCCTAAGACTCCCTTCCCTGCAGCCTAACCCTAAGACTCCACTCCCCGCAGGCTAACCCTAACCCCCATAACCCTCACCTTCCATTACCCTAACCCTCTTCTCCATGCAGCCTGACAGTAGGACTCCCTTCCCCGCAACCTAACTCTAACCCTCCCTTTCCATTACCCAAACCCTCTCCTCCCTGCAGCCTGACCCAAATACTCCCATCTCCACAGCCTGACCCTAAGACTCCCTTTCCCACAGCCTAACCCTTAAACTCCCTTCCCTGCAGCCTAACCCTAAGACTCCACTCCCCACAGGCTAACCCTAACCCCCATAACCCTCACCTTACATTACCCTAACCCTCTTCTCCATGCAGCCTGACAGTAGGACTCCCTTCCCTGCAGCCTAACTCTAACCCTCCCTTTCCATTACCCAAACCCCATCCATTATTATTATTGTTATTAATATTATTATTATTATTGTTGTTATTATTATTATTATTATTATTGTTGTTGTTATTATTATTGTTGTTATTATTATTATTATTATTGTTATTATTACCGGTATGTTACAGACCATAGTATGTAGCTCCTATAGTTGCAGGGCCTGATGAGAATGTCTAAATGTTCTCTGTAAAGCACAGCAGATAATCTGTGACACTATATAAATAAGTGTTAATGATAATAATAAAGCAGCAAACTCTCTGTGGCTACTTGTCCCAGTGCAGGGCTGTATAATGTGTTTGGAAGGATTAAAAACTGTTACCAATAGAATTGAAGCTTCAGTTGCAGTGTTTATGCTGTACAATGGAAATATTCACTTACAGACAAAGATTAAAATGTTATTTGTTTTACTGTACACTAAAAAACCCATCAACCACACAATATACTAGCAACAATTTCACATCCGTTTAATATGTTTATCTGAACAACACCTTTATAATAAGCGCCTGCCTGACTTCCACATGACCTGCCGTAGGTGCAAATCTTCCAGCGTAACTTGACCTTTGTTGTGTCTGGGTTCTGACCAGGTCACAGTGCACTTGCCTTGGCAGTCCCTTACAGTACATTGACCATGTGCCTCCAGGGCCGCCATCCGCAGTTGTAAGGCCTGGGACACATTGGCGGGACCCCGCCTCCTATGTGATGTCATCGGTGACGATCATCTGATCTCTCACTAGATCCTTCATTTGGGATCATTGCCTACTATTATAGCTGCAGAGTAAGCTAACATATTTCCTCTGACAAGCCCATTGCCCTCTATGGGGTTAATCCCTTACATAGGTCCGGATTCACAGTTACATAGTTTTAGTCTTACGTACGTTGTTTTAAGAATTGAGCTACTACACATGCGTGGTAGCTTAGTTACGCTATCTACTTATCATTTCTGTACGTAGATTGCGTAAACGCGGTCTAAAGAAATGGTACGTAGATAGCGTAAATAAGTTACTAAGCATGCGTAGTAGCTCAATTCTGAAAGCAACGTACGTAAGACGAAAACTACGTAACTGAGGACCGGATTCAGATTTAAGAAGATTTTCTGTGCGTTCGTAATAGATCCGTACGTGAATATAAAATAAGTACGTTTTGCAAAAGTAATGAATTTCGGAACACTTCCGTGTTGTGAAAGCAACCTTATCGTTAGCGTGCGTATATGTGACGGAAGTTAAACGTTCGCAAATACATCCGCACGTCTACTGCATTACCACGCCCATTTTTTGCTATTTACATTCCGAATGACCTCTATTTATTAATAATCCGTCCTATCTTTTATGTTCGTACGCATTTTTTGACGTACGTAAATTACTTACGCATCATTCCAATTACGCTTCGTATCTCCATGGTCTGCACATGCACCTGAATAGCAATCACCCCACTTACGCATTTTGCGTGCCTAAATTACCAGACGTTCTTATCTGAATACGGTCCTGAATCCGGACCATAGACGGTACATGACTTTGTTTAGACAAATGGCGTGTATATTATAAAACAGAGCACTTGGTAAAGGGCACCTTATTGCATTATCTGTCTAAGAGACAAAATGTAGCACAATAAATACAAAGAGCGTTGACATAAGCTTACAAGGTAGGTCTTGATAAAGCACCAAAGTTCTGAAAGGAGAACACTGTCTTCCATGTTTATTACAAATGGCCAGCTGCCCTCTTTGTGGACACACTCTGTCCTCCATCATTTACAGAAGTACAACAGAATCTACATTTGTCAATAATAAGCATCAGTCTTGCTGTTGGCAGCCTGACACTATTATGTGGTATAAG
Source organism: Limnodynastes dumerilii (assembly GCA_011038615.1). Taxonomy (NCBI): domain Eukaryota; kingdom Metazoa; phylum Chordata; class Amphibia; order Anura; family Limnodynastidae; genus Limnodynastes; species Limnodynastes dumerilii. Next base: position 142,635 of record WWET01003975.1, on the reverse strand, counting down.
TAAGAGCAGGCAAGGAATTCTTGAGGGTTTAGGCAATCTATCATCTGTGTCACTGTTTTTATGCTATAGAACAGCCATAGGCCACCTTCAGCAGTCCAGGTGTTGTGAATTTACAAGTCCCTGTATCAGCTATGAAAATGATGTTGGAGCAGGCTGGTACTTGTAGTTTTACAGCAGCTGAAATGCCAAAGATTGCATATGAATGTTATAGAAGAATCTCCCAGATTCGTTCTAGAAGATCATATCTTCCAATATTTGCTTAATGAAAACCGGTACACCCGGAGGGCGTGTCCATGAAGTGGGTGTGGTTTGGCCCACTGACGGGGAGTGTGACTTTCCTCCACTTTAATTTGCAAGTAAAATCTCATTTTATACCTTATTACAAGGTTGCCAACTATTGAAAGCTTCCCTCCGGCTTAATGACATGATTTATGCAAATTGCGTCATTAAGCCCCATCCCCTGTCATTCACTAGTGTGATATCTGGTGTTAAAAGGGATGGGCGGGTCTTGATGACATCATCAAGTCCCACCCATACCTAGTAACTCTAGGGATTAAACTTGTGATTGATAGGGGTCAGGGCTTGCGGGAGATTTGCCGGCTCTTCTGGGATACCGGGAGAACTGCCCAAATTTCGGGAGTCTCCCAGATATTTTGGGAGAGTTGGCAACCCTGCCTTAATATATGAGCTAAGAGCTTACAGGAGAGGGTCTTGTCGCTATAGCAGAGTTGTGGGAGTCTATCCCTGCAGCTCTGCTATAGTGATCAGATGCTGCAGGACTGGAAGGTAAGTATAGGGGGGAGGGAACTGCTGGGTCAGAATCCGGTACAGGAGCCCTTTTTGCTGGTACAGAGTAGGTACAGTTGGAGGGTATAGAACATCTATGCTCATATTTCCGTATGACGAGGAGGCACAATTCCTTTAATGACATGGGACTGGAACCAAACTTCCTACAAGTGACGGTTTTCCAGGATGAATCTGGACCCAGAATTCCATCCTGGTTAAACATCTGACAGAAAGACAGTGCGTCTTTAAGAGTGGAAACACTTGTGCTCTGTGTGTGTGTGTGTGTGTGTGTACTATCCAGACTGCTGCATTGTCCCCATTTTATGTGGGGATGCTGCGGAAATCTTCAGGTGTACCCCTGGCCGAAATCCTTACCAGTAAGGCGCATGGTGTTTCCTCAGCCTTATGGATTTCTGGATGTGGCAGGGATCCGGTATTGGACCTCTGTCACCCCTGCGGCAGCAGCGCTGACTTTATCAACGTCTTTCAAAGAAATCCCCCCCATAGTAACATTAAAATGTTCTGATCTCCAGGACATCCTCTCAGAAGCAGATACCCAGCTGATGTATAACAATAAAACCATCATGTCACTTATTGTGGTCCATATTTATATAATTATGAATAATTGGTAAATACCTGATCGTTAAACATCCATTTGTGACTAACATGCGTCAACTGAAGACTGAATTCCATTCAGTGCCATGGCAACCATAGTTACTTGACACAATGGGTTGGATCCAGACTTAAGTAAGTGCTTGAAATTAGTTACTCCTGGGCTAAACCATGTTGATTGCAGGGGAGTTATATTTCATCTGTTGCAAACAGTATTAGAGTTGAGAGGTGATGTTTCCTATCCCAAGTCTAAATAACAGAGTGATAGTAACGCTGGTCAGTATCTGTGTGCAGTAAGCAATTCAAAGATATATACCTGCATGCAAAGAATACAATTAATTTGACTCCCCCTGCAATCAACATGGTTTAGTCCAGGAGTAACTAAGTTCAAGCATGTATTTCAGTCTGGATCCAGCCCAATGTAGTGAGCAGAGAGGCTTGGAAATGCCTCTGAGCTCTTTGTAGTGGAAGACCCTCCCCTCTCCCTGCCTTCAAAGGTTGTGCTGAGAACTTTGAATGTGCTGCAGGCTTTTACTTTTGAAACTAGTGAAATGCTTTATAGGCAACTAAGAATAAAGATTGTTTAAAATATTGCCTAACAGGCTCTCATTGGATCTTAGCAAAGGAGCCTAATTAGTAATGATAAAGTTAGCCGTGGTGACCCTGTCAGTACTTCTTCTTCCACCTCCATGTTTCCATGTACACTTGGCATACGTAGTCCATTGAGGCACTTCTCTGACACTGTTGACCGCAGCTATGTTTTCACCCAATTAACAATGTACTAAAGAACCTTTCAGGGGTGCTGGCTGTGCATGTTTGGGCCTGGAAATGTGCAGAGTATGTTTCACAGCTGGGAACAAAGTCTCACCCTCTTTTACCACCTCTGCTGTTTCCAACTCTTTCAGTTCCGTTCCAGAGTCAGTGTAACAATGATATTTTCCAGAATTCAGCACTGTCTGACACGGGTGGATTTCAGTGGTGCTGTTGTCGTCCTGCGATCCTTGGCAGTTACGTTGGCAGCGGATGGGAGATTTTGACTTAAGGTGTCTGGAGTTGTGCTGTGACCAGTGTTCTGTTTATGTGTTGTGCACATGGTGACATGTCTCTGTTTTTGAAATGTAAAGTATTTGCCATAGTTCTCAGCAATGAGACAAATACTTTGCTAAGACACCAACACGGTTGCGTCTGTGGCAGCACAGTCAATGCATAACTTTATAATAAATGTTGGTGCACTGGCCTCCCTTCCCCCATGACTCCAGGCCCCCCTGTGACCCTGTGCCCTCCACATGCAATGAGCAACACATACACACACACAACTTCACTTACCTCTTTGCTGCGACTTCTTCCTCTTACTTTTCTATCTTCCTTTTCTTCTTCATTGTTGCTTTTCCTCATTCTTCATTCTTGCAGGCTGCTTCTTGAGGCAGAGATCTTCCAATTACCCTGCGTATGACGTCCATCATAAAATAGATGCAGGGAACCCAGGGTATCGGTCTTTCCCCCAGTAGCTAATGCAGCAATTGGAAACTGCAGGGAGAAAGACTGACTCTGAGCTCCCTGCATCACGCAGCCACTGCTCAGACTTAAGAGCCACAGATTACTTGCAAATAATCTGCTGCTCCTATATCCTAAGAGCAACAGCAGCTGCAGATTTAGGGGGCGTCCCTGGACTGCTGGATACAATGGAGAAGCCCCTACTTAAGGACTGGTACCTGGAAGCCAGGGTCTGTTTTGTCTCTGGTTGTCCCACCTCTGAGCACAGTGCACCTGGAAGGTAATGTTGTTGGTTGTTGTGTCGCCATCTTGTAATAGCCTTTCAAAATCATGGACCATACTGACAAAATGACCCTTGAATATGAGATTAATGAAAATTATGACGATTAGGTAATGAGGGGGAAATACATTCCTTGTAGAACTGATTCACAAAATTAGTTGATTATGGGCTCTATTTACTCTCATTAGCGCATTGAGTGCTAATGATAGCAACTGGGCTCACTGCGCCTCGCATCGAGCCTGGCAGGACCGTGGGAAGTATTTATTAATTCTTCCCCCTCCGGCGAGGTCCCACAATGATCAGCGAGCCTTTCGCTGACATCGTTCGGCTATACAGTCCCGGCACATGCGCAGTAGCTGCCTTTTGGGGCTTGGAAAATTTCAAGTTCCAAAAGGCAAAATCACTGCGCATGCGCCAGGAGTAGAGACAGACACGCGTCTGGACACGTAAGTTTAAAAAGCTTCGGTCTCTATTTTTTTAATGAAATATGTTTATTACATACAAATTAATTAAAACTAGTTCATATATATTTTTTATTTATTTTTTTTTACTTATATTTTAATGTTTTTTTACTTAACTGTATTCTAGCGATCTCCCCATATGTACCCCCCTCTTCCTCCCCCTAATAACAGCTATTAGGGGGAGGAAAAGGGGGATATATGGGGAGACCGCTGGAATACTTACCCTAACGCTATCTTCAGATGGTGCTATTTAACGTGTCGGCGCAGATTGTTAAAATCCACGCTGACACTTAGTAAATGCCGGCCCGTATTCATTAGAACGGGCCGGCGATAGGGACCGTTATTGCTATCGTCGCCATGGTTTCCATGGCGATGATAGCTTTGTATATATGGACTTCTTCAATTTCATATGATAAAGCCCATTTTCACACGAAAACAGGCTTTATCATATGAAAACGATCTTTGTAAATAGAGCCCTGTGTCGTTTACTGTTGAAGTCATGTTATGTATTTCTGGTACACAAATCAAATCTTTGCATGGTGAGAGACCAGGGGCCAGATTTACTAAACTGCGGGTTTGGAAAAGTGGAGATGTTGCCCATAGCAACCAATCAGATTCTAGCTCTCACTTTCCTAATACATACGAGAGAATGTCAGCTAAAATCTGATTGGTTGCTATGGGCAACATTTCCACTTTTCCAAACCTGTAGCTTAGTCTGGTACCAGGGGATTCTTATACTCTTCCCTGTCATGGTTGAACAGCCATCATAGACTTGTCCAACGTATTGCATCACAAGCTTCACAAACCAGTTCCACAAACCTGTCAGATTTCTCCTGGACTGCCATGTGTGCTTTGTCAAAGGGCAAAATATTACACCCTGTCACTGGGGATTTTTTTTAAATCAGTTTGTATGAAGTTCAGTGATGGTAAATACTAAACATTGCAGAGATAGTCACCAGCACCAGTCACATGGCACAGCTGCGAGCCAACCACAGCTTGCCGTGTCAATTCTCAGCCCCCCCCCCCAACCTACAGCGGTATTGGAGAAGCAGGAAGTACCCAAAAGAAACTAAAGACAATAGAGAAGGATGGTTGGAAATAGGGGGATTAAGAGGACATGACACACGTTCAGAAGCTAAGAAGAAATGCCATTGAGAGGAAGATCAAACTCTGAGCAAAGTCAAGAGAAAAGCAGAAAGAGGAGCTGGAAGGGGACATAGTCAGAGTACTGGTGGAACAAGAGGAGAAGACATTGGTTGGAAGCAAAGGAGAGATTCTGGTGGGGTCAAGGAGGCAAAAGGCAGACTTCACAGGGGACGGATGGTGAGACCCCGGATGGTGTCCTTTCATCTGTCTTTTATTATTTTCCCCTAGGTAACGAGCAGCACTTTTCCTTTTGGGTATCCTGGTTCTCTGGCCCTGGAGTTCAACAGTCCAGACTTAAGCTGCGGTGGTCTCATCATCTACTAATACAATAAGGACAAGGAGGGGGACTGAGGATTTCAGAAGCCACTGCCACCAATGTTGGATTGCTTCAGAAGGATTCCGGGCAGCAGTACCCACAACTGCTATAAGAGGCACCCCTCGGATACCCCATAGTGAGGCCCTTTTAGACCGTAAGTACTGTGTCCTGTGAGAGGAGGCATTAAGCATCACTAGAGGGAGGGTGCTAAGGCCCTGTAATAAACAGGCATCCTGCCCAATATAAGGCTTTGATAGAGGGTAGAAGGCGCTAGGTCCTGGATAGTCCAGCGGATGGAGGCCAACACAGATTAAGAGTGCGGGAGGGGATCTACCTGCTGCAGAGGATTCATCAGTCAAAGCGGCAATTGGCTGATTGTTGGTGTGTTTCCCGTCTCTCACAGTTGTGGATGGAAGCTGTAGGCTTGGATGAAGGTTCCGCTCTGCTAAAAAGTACCTTGGCTAAAAGCAGTGGTTTGACGATTACCTTGCTCCCTTCTGTAATTCTCTATTTATTACAGTGCTTCATTAGTAATGTTTATATGAAGGATATTGGGCTGGATCCAGACTTATGTAAGTGCTTGAAATGAGTTACTCCTGGGCTAAACCATGTTGATTGCAGGGGGAGTCATATTTCATCTGTTGCGAACAGTATTAGAGTTGAGAGGTGATGTTTCCTATCCCAAGTCTAAATAACAGTGTGATAGTAAAGCTGGTCAGTATCTGTGTGCAGTAAGCAATTCAAAGATATATTCCTGCATGCAATGAATACAATTAACTTGACACCCCCTGAAATCAACATGGTTTAGCCCAGGAGTAACTAAGTTCAAGCACTTAACTAAGTCTGGATTCAGTCCATTGTTCCTAATATAGAAAAAAAAAAACTCTAAAACGTTGCTCACCGTAACGATTGGCTTTGCTGGTTCCTTGGCAGTTTCATTTGTCTTTGTATTATCTGTCAGAGAACAATGAAGAACGTCATATGACTACAGAAGGGATGGACATTTTATTTGGTGAACAATTATTACAAACAGGAACACGGTGCCCATACATATAGATGGAGGCTCACAATAAAGTTGTGAACAGTCTCATAGATAACATAAGAAAAGTTAAAAAAGTCTCCACAGAGTAATTACTTCTGGGGCTGCAGGTCCTAGCGGCACAGCTTAGAGTCCTACATTATTGCACTGCTTGCTGACTAGTCCAAAGAAAAGCATTTTATTTATGCATTTATTTTTCCCCTTCTACTCATGTCTCTCTAGCCATCCCCCCAGTGGTGATGTCTACATCCCTAATGTGGATCCTGTGGCTGGAAGGCCAAGTCTATCACGTTCTATAGATGGTCTGCGAGCGTTCTCCTGATTTCTAGTAGACCACATTCGTACCTTGCTTTTTCTTTGCAGGTCCCGAGCTGGAATTCTTTGTCATTTGCACTAAGTTCATCGTCTTCTTTCTCTTCCTATGTCTTTGAAAATTTTTAACGAGCATCTAAACAATGTGTCAAGGAGACAAACAATAATGTAAATCTTCAGACATCATACCGTGTCTATATTGCCCACCATAGTTTCAGGGCACCCCCATGTCTATGCCTCAGATGTTACTGCTGGGGAAAATATCAATACAGTACTCTGAAAAATGTAAGGCTGATATAGCCAAGGACTGAAACTTAAAATCCCTGCAGAGCCCAACTCATCAAACATGCATGGAAGTAACTCTATCCTGGGCCCAACACTCAATCTCCTCTGTGACTGGCCATTCCAGATAGCCCACCATGTTCTATCATGACAACATGGACCATTATCACCTACAAACCTTGCCCGCTAGTCATACTTCTTGTTGTCTCTCTATTAAGCCTTCAATCTGTCCAAGAACTACTGCCTGCAATTCCTCATTTCCACTCTCCTGATATGGCAGCATCTCACCTTACCACTTATCAGAATACTTTGGACAATGCCAAATAATCCTACTTTCAAGCTCTAATTTCTAGTCAAACTTCTAACCACAAACGCATCTTTCGTACATTTCACTCCCTTCTGAGCCTCCTGTACAAAACCAACCTACTTCCAAAAGTACTTTGCAGTGTGCTTTAGACAAGATAAGACAGGAATTGTCTTCCTCCTCCTCCTCAACTAACATATTGCTCAGCCCCTCTCCTCCACACTCTGGCATCATGTCCTCATCCAAACACCCAAATGAAGAGGAAGTATCTGCTCTTTTCTACTCTACTGTCTGTCCTTTTCACAAATCGGTCAAATCTATCCTCCGTGTTTATTCTGTCGGCGCCGAGTTCAAAACTGAGCGTCAAGTGATTAGTAGATCTTTACGGTGGACATCCAGAGAGACAAGGAAACAACAGAAAGGGTGTTTACAATTGGCTATGGCCATCTTTTAGAGTGTATTTCGTACATATATGTCATTTACTGTACCTTGGAGTTAGTTCCCACTATAGGCATTAATAGAAAGGCAGTGTAAGTAAATCTTGAAGTTGACATTTCCTGTGCTTAGGGGCATATAGCAAGTCCCTTATCAGCAAGAGGAATTCAGCAAAAAGCACTGTCTGGCTACATGTCTGCACAAAGGTTATAAATCAGTGCTTCTGTCTAGCTAGTCTGCATAAAGGTCATCGTGCCAGGTAACACTTTCCACTCTATTAATTCCAACCTTAACATGGTTAAAGCCAAAGTACCATGGGCCCTATGCTCCAAGAACAAGCCTCCCAGTGCACAGTAGCAGTACAGAGACTAAAAGACCAAATGCAACAGGTCACAAAGAGTGCTGCAGAGAGCTAAGGAGGTTATTGTATATATTGGATGACCTGGAAAACAGGTCCTGGGGTAATAATCTTTGCATATTTGGGGTGCCTGGATCTTTACATGGCCCTGCCTTAGACTTTCTGACTGCTATACTCCCAACTCTCCTTCAGAGAGGATGTATGTCCAGATTTACCGACTGACCGTGTGCACAGATTGGGGCCAGCCAGGGAAAAGCTTTGGACCAGGCCCGGCAATCATTCGCTGCCTAAATTACATTAAATAAAAATGGCGACACGCTCTGCAAGCAAGCGCCACGGGGAATTTTCTGGAATATGCTCATCTTTGGTCAAAAGCGGTCATTGTTTTGCTCCCATTTACCCCGCTCGCCTTCGTATCTATTCTAGGTAGGATTACAAAGATTTTCTATCCGTGCAAGACGCAAAGGATTTTTTAGAAGAGGAACAAACAAGGATGGAGACTTCTATGAACAGTGGTCCTGGAGACCGATTCGCCCTTTGGGATTTTATATCTTTCGATTAGACTGACCTAGGACTTGTGGCCTTAACTGTCCTCCTTTTTTTGTCTTTTCCTATGGTTTACTGGGCAGACGGGATGGGCCCATGTGGCTCTTATCCGCCGTCACTTTCTAGTATTATACAAAACAAGGAAAAGAGGAGGAGGACAAAAAACCCCAACACATTGCTTATACAGAAAAAAGTTTTATTGCTATTATTTAGAAAAGTTACAGTATTCTTCTTTACAGTTGCAGTGTGAGGGTGTTAGTATTTTGGGTGGATAATTGGAGGAAGGTGATTATTTATGCCCTTTGTCAGAGCCTGACACAATGGAAGTCCAGTTTCTCTCTCAGAGATTGTGAGGTCAGGCCATGGTTTGTGTATTGATTCGTGCATTGATTTTGGAATTTTAAGGTTGATCAGTTATTAGAGACAATATTAGAGCTTGTATGTGGAGTAAAGGTCAGCTCCCTGTCCAAGGCTAACTAAAAGTACAGTTTCTAGTAAACAAGAATTCCAGAGTAAGAGATTTTCATGAAGACAATAACAAGGCCGAACCACGTCAGAGAGCCGCCATCAGCTAGACTGAATAATTGCTTATTGTGCTATAGTTTGTATTTGTGCACATATTAGACACATTGTTTAGTTTTTGTATGTAATCGAGAGAAATCACTTTCTGTCCAAGGTTACCTACATGCACAGTCTTTGCTAAGAATAATTGTAAGAAACTAGTGACAGGACAAGATACATTTTGCTGAGAAAGTCATAAAACTAATAATAAAGCCCCCCCTTAGAAACTAATAGTCCCCCTAGTAACGCCTTGCTATAACGAGCAGAACAATAAAATCTTTTGTATGTTGATGTATAATAAAGGCACTCCGCCATTGTTCTTGTCAGAGCTGTGTTGGATACTGTACTTGTCTCAGTGTCTATTTGTTGCTCTCCGGCTAGCCGTGGATTGAGGCCTACTCACGTGAAGGGACCAAGGTACAGGTGACCCTGTACCCCGACAAGATGAAGGAGGAGATCTCTCTCTGATCTTGAGCAGGTCTTTGTTTGTAAGATGCACATTATGCTGAGTGCACTGTTTGGTATATATGGCAAGTCTTACAATATGTTTAGTGTGTACTTTTCTTGTTTTATTTTTTGTATTCAGACATGCTGATACCATGTTTTGGGCCTTTTCTAATTTAAAAACATTATGTAGCAATGCAGCATCTTAGAGACGCCATTACTTACTTTGCATCTGAAGTTACGGGAGTTGCCTTGAACTTTATTGAGTAACCTGATTATAATATCATTTATTAAGGAGAATGGTTAAGCTAGAACTCAGTTCATAGATTGAGGATGGTATCCACTCCCCTATTAAAAGAAAGCGGGTGCTTATGCATCGCACAAAAATGGAGTTGGATATTACCCAATTTCAGGAGACTCACCTGATGGGTGAAGAATATTTCCATGAAATATTTGATAATAAGATGTACCTTATGCTGAGTGCACAAGTGTCACTTGTTTTTTTATGAGGTTCTTTAATAAATTTTAAATGTAAAAAAAAAATAAAAAATAAAAAATGAGTGGCCAGTGTCACAAAGAGAAGCTGGATGACAGCGCAGACCGCGGAGAAGAGACATAGACGGAAGGTAAGTAAGATATCAACAGGGAAGACTGAAGACTACTGAACGGGGAGCTGGAGCCATATAAATGGGCATAAAAAGCATAAAATGCCCAAACTAAACTCACAAGGGTATGTATAGTGTCTTATCCTCTCTGAAAGTCAGAGGAGTATCCTCCCTTACACATTGCATTCCCAGATGTGTGATCCGAGAGGGAGATACCAAACTGAAGATATACCTTTATATAGTAAACAACTTGTGATCTGTAACTTGCGTGTCCCCAATGTTTATGATAGGGAATTATTCTTAAACTTAATTCGTAAGAGGCTAAGTAACATGGACGCTTCTCTAATTGTAGAGAGACACTAAGTTGGCGTCGTCGCAATATACTGATAATTTGTCCCAAAAAAATGACCTAAGCTAGGAATCCCTCGATTAACTAAAAGGTTACAACTACTAAACGTACGGACACAAGGCCGCCTGAGAGTACTCTTGTATATCTGCTGCTTATGGTACACTTTCTCGTACTGACTATGTACTTGTCTCTGATCCCCCTTATTCAAAGAGGGGTCCAACAATCGTTGAAAAAGGGCTTGCTATCAGCTGCCGCAGCAGTTAAATGGGACAGCTGATAGCAAAGCCCTTTTCAGCTGTCCTGTATAACTGCTGCATCGGCCAACAGCAGTTAACGGCAAGAAACAGATTGCTTTGTGGCCAGTGTCACAAAGAGAAGCTGGATGACAGCGCAGACCGCGGAGGAGAGACACAGATGGAAGGTAAGTAAGATATCAACAGGGAAGACTGAAGACTACTGAACGGGGAGCTGGAGCCATATAAATGGGGAATAATGGGGAGCAATATGCAATATGATGTGAGATACTGGGGAGCTGGAGATGTATGATGCGAATACTGGGATCTGTAGACAACATAATGGGGAATATTAGGGAGACTGGAGACGTATAATGTGGGATACTGGGAAGTTGGAGATTTATGAAGGGAATACTGGGAGCTGGCGATATATGATGGGGAATATTGGGAGCTGGAGACCTAAGATTGGCGCACCCAGAAAAATCTATCCTGGTTATTTTGTATATCATTCAAGAATTCAGCACTTTTGTATACTGTAAATTTGTATAAATTGCTCCCACTGATAAGAATTGCTCAGGTTTGACTTATAACACAAACTTTTAGAAAGTGAATAATCAGTTTAGATTATTTAGGTGTACAAATTACCCCTACTATTGAGGCCCTTTACAAAGCAAATGTCACCCCAGTTATTAAATCTATAAGGAATACTGTCCAGTCTTGGATGGCGTGGCCACTATCATGTTGGGTAGCGCAGTAGTGATAGGAGTGTCCTGTTACCCAGCCTTTCTTATCTGATCAGATGCTTCCAAACATGACACATAATTCTGATATCGCAAAATGTACCTCAATGTTCTCTAGGTTCCTCTGGCAAAATAAAAAACCCAGAACAGATAGAAAATGTCAACAGTTTAAACATACACATGGAGGTTTGGGTATTCCCGATATTGAACTCTGTAGTTATGGTGCCTTTTTTTTTAGATCTATCTCTGATTGGCCATTAAATAAGCCTAAGGGCAAAATACCAGAACGTGTGATGCATAATGTTCTGTTTAGAGACACTGGACCGGATTCACACTTAAGAAGCTTTTGCTTCTTAAGTGCGGAGAATTAGGAAATTCTCGGCACTTAAGAAGCAGGCACCTAACTCTCTCAGCTCTGAATACGGTCCACTCTCTCTCTCTCTCTCTCAGCTCTGAATACGGTCCACTCTCTCTCAGCTCTGAATACGTTCCACTCTCTCTCTCGCTCTCTCTGTTCTGAATACGGGCCTCTCCTCTGAATACAGTCCACTCTCTCTCTCAGCTCTGAATACAGTCCACTCTCTCTCTCAGCTCTGAATACAGTCCACTCTCTCTCTCAGCTCTGAATACAGTCCACTCTCTCTCTCAGCTCTGAATACAGTCCACTCTCTCTCTCAGCTCTGAATACAGTCCACTCTCTCTCTCAGCTCTGAATACAGTCCACTCTCTCTCTCAGCTCTGAATACAGTCCACTCTCTCTCTCAGCTCTGAATACAGTCCACTCTCTCTCTCAGCTCTGAATACAGTCCACTCTCTCTCTCAGCTCTGAATACAGTCCACTCTCTCTCTCAGCTCTGAATACAGTCCACTCTCTCTCTCAGCTCTGAATACAGTCCACTCTCTCTCTCAGCTCTGAATACAGTCCACTCTCTCTCTCAGCTCTGAATACAGTCCACTCTCTCTCTCAGCTCTGAATACAGTCCACTCTCTCTCTCAGCTCTGAATACAGTCCACTCTCTCTCTCAGCTCTGAATACAGTCCACTCTCTCTCTCAGCTCTGAATACAGTCCACTCTCTCTCTCAGCTCTGAATACAGTCCACTCTCTCTCTCAGCTCTGAATACAGTCCACTCACCGGACGTGGGTAGCACTTCATAAATGTCGCAAAAGTGTTCATACATCTCCGGTGTATAATACCGTGTGGTGTAATCTGGCTTTTGAACCTTGCATGATTAACTCCAACTACAAAATTTGGAGAAACAAGGATATATCTGAGACATATTTGATCCGGGGGGGAGTGGGGGAGGGGAGATCTATTCTTTCTAAGGTTTGAAAGAGAAAATGTAATTCTCAATGCACACTTGTCTATGTATCTGCAACCCAGGCATTATCTCCAACAATCTAGGAGATGTCTTAAGGAAATGCTGGACATTTTGGGGAAATAATTATCATTCCTTTGTTTGCACCGCTATCATATTAGGCCCCTTTATAATGACATTATAGCGTTAGACGGTAAAAAATCTCTTGTCCAACCTTGTAAATCTTGGGCCCTAGAAAAACCGTCCTTAACTTCTCCAGGTGTTCATTTCAAACGTTACGACAAGACCATGAAGGCGCTTGGTTTAGCAGCTTTACAAGAGGTGCATTATAAAACGGTACACAGAGTTTACATATCACAGCCACAGAGGAGCCACATGGTAGTGGGAGGATTGGAAAAGAGCCCAAAATGTTATGCAAATAACTTATGGGAGAGTGGTAAGAGATGCAAGTTTTGGTACAAGGCATTGGGACTAATAAAGTCTATATTTAAGGCACAGGTGACTCCTGACCCTCATGCTTTGCTCTGGGCTAACTCTAAGAACTGTTTCGATATACCTGGCAGCTTTCAATATATCTTGAAGGCAGATAACCCCCTATTAACCATCAGTTACTATCGCAAGAAAATCTATTTTACAATATTAGATCAATCCACTTCCCCTTCTTTGGGACTGGTTAAACCTATACTGCTAGAAACTAATTATTATGAATATGTTTAAGCTGTTGAGTCCACAAAGTGTTTTTAAATTCCGAGGCATAGATCCAGTGGGGGATGACAACAATAGTATGATGGATTGGGGGGAATTCTGTTATACTAATGGGATTGGTCTGTATATTGGACAACTCTGTCTCGTATCTACATGCCTTCTGGACTATTATTTTTTGTTATTATGTTTATTATGTACCTTTATTGAATATTTGATTTTATCTTGATTGTCATTGTGTCATGACCAGTTGAATGTGTAAATGTAAAATGTATCAGATTTTCACGTATATGATCTTATTATGAGGGTTTGTATTCATTTAAATAAAAATCCCATTGACGTAAAATAAAAAGGTGTGTTTTGCTGTATGATTATATCTAATGTATTTCTCATGTAAGTTTTGAGACAGTTTCCTGGAATAGTATTGTATTACAGTGTGTGATTGGAACAATAAAAAGAAAATAAAAAAAAAGGGATTTCCCTAGGTCTCTGTTATAGTCTATTGTCTATGAACACTCTCACGCTGCTCTATGTAAGGTAGTGGTATAAATATAGGATCTCAACATGGCAACCTTATAGGGTGGACTTACCGTGGTTGCTTCCTGGTTGTATGGTCTTGAAAATTCTGCATGTGGTTCTCCACCCTGGAAATGGTCCTCCCAAAAGGGAACCCCAAACTCACGTCCCCAACCTGCACTTTGGTTAAACCCACGATTTTGGAAATCAAGCATGGCAGGATGGTGGAAAGGAGGCCTGGAGAAAGCACAAAACGCACACTTGTTTTTTTGTTATATATAATAAATATGAGAGACAGGGAGAAAAGAGAAGGTCCTACGAGAGGGCCTCATTTTACAAGGAATACATACATTATATATATATATTTTATATGTATCACATCTAGTAATGTCCTATATGTGGTACAAATTCTTTATCCAAAATGTGTAAAAGACAAATGGAGATTTAACATTCAAGTCCAAATTTGAAGAAAAAAATACAGTGTATATGGTCCAGTTGTAGCTTTAAGAATCGTTAGTTAGAACTTAAAGGGCTCCATGGCATAAAATCCAAGGAAATAACACAAATGGGAATATACACAAGATTTAATATAAATAACATAAACCAAGAAACACAGTTAAAATGATTATTAGAAAGTCTTAACTGAATCCAAAAAAGTCCAGATCTGTCTGCAGTGTTAAAAGCCTAAGGCATGCCGGGGTGATAGAAGATGTTCATCGCTGACGGCTGAAGTAGCGGATCTGAGGCGTGAGGATTTAATACCTGGCTGACGCGTTTTGGAACTCGGCACTCGCCTTTATACTTTTTTAGAAAGTCAGACACAAACAGCAACACTACCCTTACCTAACCGTCCCTTTACCACAGCCTAACCGTCACCTCACCAAAACCTAAACCGAACATAAATAATAGCATTTAGAATAATACTCACCTGTCCATGTCACATCCAGAAGTGTGCAGCAGGCGTCCTCATCGAGCACCGAACTGTCGAGCAGGCATCCATCGACAGCTAAGTATTATATGTGATCATGTCCCCCTTACTATACCACACACCCTCCCACACGTGATAAAAGGATACTTACAAAGCTTTGCATTGCATATTCTCCTGTGCTGTGCCAAGCATATTGCACTGGATCCAAGAATAGGAAAACAGGGGAAATTTACACCTGGGTAAAACTACATTGAATGGGCTAGGAAACTTCGCCTCTCAACTCTTTGCACCATATAAAATTAGCCTCCTCTGTAATTCAATATGGTGTAACTTTCCACCCATTTTCCTCTTATTTTCTGGTCCATTGCTATTTAGCACACTTCCCTGTTTTAGGGCACCTTATTATCCATGTATGCGCTTATTTCCCAAATACACCATTAACATTATTGTTTCCCCTTAAAGTAAAAAAAATTATACATTTGGGATCTCTGCTAAAGGTTTATGAGAAGCAGCTTTGGGTTTAAGAACAAACTAAGAGAATGATACAGTACCTGTCATGAGGCTTAAATCCAGACTGCATCATCTCAAAGTGTGAGCGGCCAAAGCCATAACAGTTATTCACCATGTGACCCGCCTCCATGTGTGCACCTGGAAAAAAATGACAAGCATTTAAAAAACAAAACAAAAAAAAAACCAACCAAATACACTGAAGAGTGTTAAGCTGGCCATACACTAGAGCGATTATCATGGATTGGCCCAAATATCGCTCTAGTGTGTGGTAAAGATTTTTTCCCTAACTAGCGATAAAACGTTACAAAAACGCTCGGCCCGATTATCTCATCTCATGGGAATCTTGAATGATTATCGTTTTTCGTTGAAAAATCATGCAGTGTGTGGGCATTTTCAATAATCATTCAAGATTTCCATGGAGAGAGGGCAGAGCGCTTCAGAACCCCACACGCTGATAGGCTGCATCACTGTGTCCTCTCTCCCTCTGTCTGGCTATACAGAGCTGTGTCCTCTCTCCCTCTGTCTGGCTATACAGCGCTGTGTAGCTAGACAGAGGGAGAGAGGACACAGCGCTGCAGCCTGTCAGCGTGATTTTTTCATTGATAATTTTTTTTTTTTGCAGCCAACCAATAAGCTGGCTGCATGGGTCTCCTGTCTAGATTGACAGGAGACCCAGCCAATCAGAGAGAGAGTGCAGCAAGCCAATAGGCAGGCTCTCGATAAAGAGATTATCGCCCCCAGCCTCTGCTGTGCATGGTGCCGATATCGGGACCTTTCCCCAGGGGAAAATCGTCCCATTTATCGGCAGCCACATGCTGGGAGCGATAATCGCTCTAGTGTGTGGCCAGCTTTAGGGGGAAGTAAAGCCCCACCCCTTGCGTGCTCTTGTTCTGCGGCAGTCATTTGTGCAAAATAAAAATATATGTAATATAGGTCTTAATATTTTAACAAAAAAGCTTATACAATAAAGCATAGCCTAACAAACCCAGTGCAACTAGAAATTGGGATCTAGGTTCAATTACAGGAGTGACTACACTTGGTTTAAACTGCTGCCTCTTCCCGCCTGCCTGCTCGCTGGACCTGCTGTGAGAGAAGCTACCAGCAGCACAATGCAGACTGTTGTCATCAGTGCATGCTGGGAGCTCACTCCTGGGATTTAAATAGCATGCAGTCCACAGTTATTCAATCAAGGAGTAACCAATAGGAACAATGCAGAAATACATTCATAGCCAGCATACAATCTTTTGGCACAAATTTTAAACCCATTGTGCAACCTTTAAAAAGAAAAACTTTTTTGCGCCATGAAGCGCTCTCTAATCTTTATAAATAGAATGCACAGTTGGCATTAGGACGGGATGGAGACTGGGTGTATTTGTAAAGCTGTGATCTGAATACCACTAGAAATAAACTTATCATCTGAGACAATTTGGATGTTATGAACTACATCACCTGTTGGTAATTAGTACTCATTGGACTGAGCACACCTATATTGTGTTTGTGGACCGGATTTAGAGTTTTAGCGGATCTGGCAGGCATGCGTTTCTTTTTGAAACACGCCCCTTTGAATTGACCGTAACAAATACGGGCTTAAGTTAGTAAACCGGCAGTCAGAGCCGCGGGTTACCATGTCGCAGCCTAAACTAAGTAAAAGTGTTTTTTGTTTTTTATTTAAAGCAAAAAATGTTTAAAA
>WWET01003975.1:83963-94366 GCA_011038615.1 Limnodynastes dumerilii | reverse complement strand
TTATGTATTAATCTTTCCCACACCGCTCATTCAGAGATTGGAAATGCCACTCCAATTAAAATATCTAAAAAACAAAGAGGAAATTCTGCTTGCAGATTCTGATTGAGAAACTGCTTGTTTGACATTTTTTCATGTAGGATTGACCCTTTCCTATTAGAGTGGTAGTCTGTTGTCTGATGGATTACTAATAGCGGTGATATATATATATTTAGTATTTTAAACTATTTCATATTGTTTTATTTTGTTTAATGAATAAATTGCACATTTTGATATTCAGCTATTCCTATCTATTTCCTAGCGCTGCCAGAATTTCCTCTCTGTTATTTATTTATTGAAGTTAATTGCAAATTGTGTTGGCCATTTTGGCAATTTACAACACCAGGCTACACACTAGTGCTACAAACTAATCACTGTGTTGGTGACAGTTGGCCGGACGATTTTGCCACAGAGAGCCACTGAAAATGCTATTGTTGTAAAGCTGTACTGAGGGCTATTTGCCACCAAAATATAAAAATCTATTAAGAGACCCAGCCTGCCACTGTCATTGAGATGTCTGCAAGACTCATAAAATGAGAGATATATGACATAGATATGTGACATAGGGCACATGTCCTATTAGGTAGAGGGGCACTAGGCCCCTGTAGAACAGGGCATTTGGCCCAATAGATAGTATTTTCTCTGGTAAACGGTGCTAGACCTTGTGTTAGATAAGGGCATTAGGCCCTTTGTTAAAGGGCGCTAAGCCCTGGTTAGGTATAGGCATTAGGCCTGGTGTGTGGTCAAAAGGGTGCTAGGTCCTGGGGCTAGGTTGCTGAAAGGTAAGTGATAAACTGCAGGGAGTGCTAGGCTCCGGTAGTGGTTAAAGGTCACCAGGCCCTGATTAGGGCAGTGTTAGGAAAACACAAGGCTGGAGACGGGGAGCGGTACTTCGGAGGTAAGTGTTTTCTTGTAGGTGGATTCATCTGCCAAGGTGACAAGAACAGGTTGTAAGTATCTCTCCCTGTGTCTTGTATAGTGTTTTCCCTCCCCTCCTTCCACGGATGTGGAGACGGAACCGGAAGGTGTGCAAAAGGTTCCGCTCCGTTTGCCAGGCGTTGACAAAAATAGGCCTTGGCCGGTGATGACGATTACCTCACCTGTGTATTAACATTCCCGTTCTCTACCGCAGGTTGTTGTCTGTTGTTGGACCCTCACTAACACTGTTCTCTTTTACAGATTAGTGGAGCATCACATCTGGAACCGGGAGAGGAACAGCGCGTCTTCTCTGGCAATTCTTCAGGACCTTGTCGGAACCTCAAGGGTGGGGGCAGGGTTTGTTTACATTCCAGGGCGCCGGTATATCACCCCTTACAGATCGCTAAATGTTCACTTTGACCTGTGGAGAATTTACCCCAGTGGGTGCTGTCTATTCTGTCTAATCTACAGTCATTGCTGCTAAAGCATCTGAACTGAACAAGCTAGATAAATCCTTGTTGCAACTCTATGGACTTTGTATAATAAGTTTCGTTTTGTAACACTGAAAGTTCTTGTTCTGTATAGATAATTTGCCGCTGCAGCACTTTGTGTACATATATACAGTGAAACCCATGTCACTGAAGCACAGAGCCTAACTTCAAAGTGAATTAAATGTGTTTGGAGACTGATATATTGTATTTATTCATATTTCTATATAGTCGAAATAAGATTTAGAAGATATTTCATTTGCGGCATCCTAAATAACACTGCATATTGATGGTATTGTGATATTACTTCTCTACACTACTTATCTGCTGCTGTGGTAAACCCTTATGCCACAAGCCAAGAGCATAAACCCCTTGAGTTTTTTCAGCCTTAGCCCTGTGTTCTGTGTTTCATTCCAACATTACTGGGGGAGGGGGGGCCTTTGCCTCTCTACTATACTCCCGCTTGTATAATCCTTCCTTATATTACTTCTGGGGTGCCAACCATTCGCCCCAGTATACTATTTGTCCAAGCAAGATATAAATCTCTGTAATTGTCGATAAAGGAGAGAAATGGATTTGATGTATTTTAACCTTTGCTGATGTCTGCAGATTTTTATGTGATATTTATCTATCGATTGCAATGTGGATTACTCTAGTATTTGTTGATTACTACAACTATTTTTATAAATAATATTGGACCAGATCCATACCTGATAATGTCAAGTCACTTAGGGGGAGGGGGCTCTCACACTGCTGCGAATCAGCGGTCATACGAACCGCTGATCCGCACTACTGACTTACGGCAGGCTTCTGGCAGTGTAAAGTCCGCACGAGAGGGTGGGGTGACAGGGGGCATGCACTCCCCTCTCTCTCGCGGACGTACAGACCCCCGCACGTATGGAAAACGCCTGGATCCGGTCCATTAAGCTTCCCATGTTCGTTGACCATACTCATTAATACTAACATACTTCTACTATTACTATGTTAATATTTTGTATGGGCCCTATAGCTTTATTTTAGTGCCAATCTAGCCCTCGAAACAAAAAGAGAAGGCCACACCCCCTGACATTGATTGTGACATATCTCTTTCATATATTTATCATTTCACATAACTCATTGCAATACAAAATTCTATTTATATAGGTCAGACTTTGCATGTTGTAGGTATACATGTGTGTGTACACAGTGATAACTGTTCTGTAATGTATCAAATGTTTTTATAAATAATATATTAAGTAGTTATGTGGGGCATAATAATGCACATTAATATTTATGAACCTGTTATTGTTGTGTAAAACCTTATATACAAAGAGTGATGTAATAATCCTGGGACGCTCACTTAGCCCCGTATTCAGAGTACCGGATGTATATATCTGGTGTTTAGCGATTTTTACTACTGCGCATGCCTAGTAATTTTTTTTACGTAATCTATGTATCTTTTCTTTACGTAGATTGCGTATATGCAGTCTTTAAGACCACGTATACGCAATCTACGTAGCAAAATGATACGTAGATTACGGAAAAAATCTACACATGCGCAGTGTCAAATATCGGTAAACACCGGACGTATATGCAATACATCCGGTGGTGTGAATCCGGCCCCTATTGGGTAATTTTAAGTTAGTCTCAGCCCAAAACTATGTTGTGTGTATTCAGTCACTTTCTTTGGTGTACACATCCATCTATATTATACCTGATGTAACTATCTGTTTTATTTTAAATTTATTTGAAGTTCTAAAAGTTTTGTGTAAAATCCTAGGGAAAAAAAATATAACTATATATTCCTTATTGACTTATTTAAAGTATTTGAAGATATAACTGAATTAAGATTTAATACATCTTGAAAAACAAGTAAACTATGTAAAATAGAAATTCAGATTGCTTTCTAGGTCAGTGACATTCAAGCGATCATTGTTGATGTCTGTATTTGGCTCCTTTCATACTGTGTTAAGTTAATTATTCTTCTGACTCCCTTCTATTTCTTATGGAGAATTCTGTGGAGATAAATGAAAGTTCAGGATTTTACCATACACTTTGCATATCATTTGCGTTTCTCTAAATCATCACTAGAAGAAAAAACAAGTTCTCTGGTGTAAATTATACTTGGCAGTAAAGCTGGCCATCTACTAGAGTGATTATTAGCCCGATTCTACAATTATCGTGGATCAGGCCAAAAATCGCTCTAGTTGGTGGTACAGATGAATTTGCAGGCTCTGGGATGATAATCTGATCGAAGGGAATTCCCGATTATCGATTATTGATTATCGTCCCAAGAGGATAATATCTTGTAGTGTGTGGACAAGTCCGATTATCAGACCTTATACCTGCGCCTCCTGCCTGTAGTCAGACAGACAGACTGGGAAACTGCACCCAGGAGTTGGAGGTGCCACACACTACTGTGAGCTAGCTGTAGAAACAGCGGTCAGTGTCAGAGGTTCTGCACAGAGAGGACATAGTGCTGCAGAACCTCTCACGGTCTGTAAAATTTCATTCAGAAATGTTTTATTCAGTCAGCCAATAGGCTGGCTGCATGGGACTCCTGTCAAGATTGACAGGAGTCCCAACAAATCAGAGTGAGAATGCAGCTAGCCGACAGGCTAGATGCATGATTTCATTCAGAGATTATCGCTTAAAGCCTCTGCGTGTGTGGTGCCAATATCTGGACCTTTTGCTAGAGGAAAATCGTCCCAAATATCAGCCAACACATGCCGGGAGCGATAATCGCTCTAATGTATGGCCAGCTTAAGCCTTTCAGCCTAGCAATATGAAATCCTTTGCCTAAAAAATGTGGTCAAGGGGAGAGTGATCCTTACATTATGGCTCATATTATTATTATTTATATTATTATTATTAATAATAATAATATTAACACATTTATATAGTGCCACAAATTGTCCCCAGTGCTTTACAGAGAACATTAGACATTCACATCTGTCCCTTCCCATATTGGAGCTACATATTAAGGTCCCTAACACAGACATACACACTAGGGTTGATTTAGTCAGCAGCCAATTAACCTACCAGTATGATTTTGGCATGTCGGAGGAAACCCAAGCATACACAATTTCGTCACATTGTTCCAGAAGTGCAGTGACTACAGCAGACGTGTAAAACTTGCTGCCTATAGGCCTCATGCTGCCCAAATGCATATTTTTGTATTACTATGTGGACCACTGGGTTCAATTAAAGGCCAGCGCAATGCTCTGCTGTCGGCAATTGTGGCTGAAAGGGGGTCACTGCTATTGGCCACTGCAGCAGCAGCTACACAGAACAGCTTATAGCAAACCCCCTTTCAGCTGTCCTGTATAACGGCTGCAGCAGCTGATAGCAGGAACAAGATTGCTTTATGCAAATTATGCTGACCTGTCATGCCAGTGTCGCAGTGAAGAAGAGAGCATGCGGCGCAAAGAAGAGCAGCAGGTGGAAGACATCAAAGCTAAGTAAAGTTATATTGGGAAAGCTGGAGACATGTGAATGGGGAATTACTGGGAGCTGGAAACATATGATTGAGAATACTGGGAGCTGGGAATAATGGGAGCTGAAGACACATGAATGGGAAATACTGGGGACACTTGAAACAAATGATGGGGAATACTGAGGAGGCAGAATACTTATGATAAGAAATACTGGGGAAGCTTGAGACACATGATGGGGAATACAGGGGAGGCTGGAGTGACATGATGGGGAATACTGGGAGCTAGATACAGATGAATGGGGAATACTGGGGAGGCTGGAGAGACATGGATGTGGAGTACTGGGAAGGGCTGGATGAGGCTTTATTTTTTCTTGCTTTTTATTTTCCTCTAAACCTTCCCCTAATCCTCACCCTCCCTTTCTATTAACCTAACCGTAATCTTCCCCTTCTATTAGACTAACCCTAACCCTCCATCTCCCACAGCCTAACCCTAAATTTAACCCTCCATAGCCCACCACAGCCAATCCCTGCAGGGAGAGCATATATACTGGGAATGAGTGCTTTGGCAAAATAGGGCTTTTTGTTATAAGTACCTATTAACAATAGGTAAAATCAGTCTTCCATACATAACGTTCAATGTATAAATAATTTGGTAAATAAATATCTGTAAGTATTCCATTTTAAAACTGCACATGACACATAAATATACATACTTACATCACCACTGCTGGTGGATGGTGTCCTCATCTTCTCAAAGACCTCTTTTTCCACAAGCAGTCGGTTCCTATTAAGATAGGTGCATTTTTCCAGTTCTGCCGGTAGTTTTTCCAGATCATTGTCCATTATATCTAGTAAGGATAATTGCGTTAACTCTCCTATAAGTGGTGAAATGGTGGAAATGTGATTATGGGAAAGCAGCAAAGTCTGTAGCTTTTTGCAAGAGAAAAGTTGATTGGGCAATGACGTCAGCTTATTCTGGGATACCGAGAGGTATACAAGATCTACAAGCTGACCAATCTCTGGTGGCAGATTGTAGATCTCATTGTTCGACACATCTAAATGGGAGAGTTTGACCAGTAGGAAGACCGCTCCAGAAATTTCTGTGAGCTGATTTATGCTTAAATAAAGCCTCTCTAAGCTGGTTAGTTTAGAAATGTGTGTAGGAATAACAGAGATATTGTTATTGGACAGAGAAAGACAAACTAATTTCTTCAGCTGCTGGAAGCTAGCAAGTTCTGTCAGGGAGTTTAGACAGTTCTTGCTAAAGTCTACCTCTTCTAGGTGTGCCAGGCTGAATACAGAATTCGGTATTCGATCCAGCTGACAGCGGAGGAACCTAAGGTGAGTTAAGTTGGTAAATTTTTTTAGGTTGCTGACTGTGGACAATTTAGAAGAATCATTATGGATTGTGAATCTCTTAAGAGTGGGGGCCAAATCCAGTACCACTGGAGGTATTATCGGTGTAGAAAGTCTGAGAGAAAGAAACTTGAGCTGAGCAAGCTCCTTAAAAGACTGTAAAGTAATGGTTGTCTTTTCCAATTGAAGTCGCCCACTTATGTATAGGTCCTGCAGACATGAAAGATTGTACATCCAAGATGGGATCTCTTCAGGATTGCTAAAATGCACCCTGAGGGTGTCTAAGTTCCTCTTCAGAAAGGCTAGAGCTTGTGCGTCCACCTTCACCTTACTGTTAGTCACCCACAGTTCCTTCAGTAACCTTAAGTTGGAAAGGGCCGCTATTAACGTTACATCCTTGATGAACTCAAGCTTTAGCACCTCTATCTCCTCTAACTCATAGACCTCTATTGGGATACCAGGCATCATGGCTAGTTGAAGCTCTGTGTTTCCCTTTGAGTTGTTGCTCAAACACTCTCTCAGTTTCTCCTGGGTCCAGTAATTGTTTAGGTTATTCTGCAGCAACTTGGTCTCGCTTACGTCTGACAAGAAGACTGCAAACTTCCAGGAGTAAAGTTTATCATATTGGTCTATCAAATGAAGGAGAAAGGCAAAGTCATTTATGACGTCAGGGATGTCATTAATGCCTGACTCCTTGCGAATGGCCTCAAATGAGTATTCCTTTAACTTGCTGTGGAATATCCAGTACATTGTGTAAATGCATATACAGGTGTAGATACACAGTACAAACAGGTAGCTGATGGAGAGCATGCTGAAGATCCTCCACAGAGCATGGATACAATAATAATCGGTGTACCCGGTAATGTTTAAAGGCTCAACACAGTGGACCACATACTTCATTTGCGGAGTATAATAAAAAACATAGGCTAAGAAAGCTGTTGCCTCTAAAAATCGTAGAATGGTTTGCCTCCTGTACAAACAGAAAAGTACATCTTTCTCTTCCGTGTGTAGACGGAACTTATTAACTTTCTCAAAAAGGGCCTTGGCCTGTTCCCCTTCTTTCTTGTCTAGAATGGTCTCCTTTTCTTCTTTGTTCACCACAGTTTCAGCAAGTTTCCTGGAGGAATTTCTTGGGGATTTCCTTGGCGGTCTCTCCATCTTATCCTGCTTTGAGAACTGTTGGGATTCCGGTAGTTTTGGCCCAGTTGCAGATTTAATTATTTCAGTATTACTGTGAAAATCCTTGGCTAATTGAGCCATTTGCTCATAAGCAGTCTCTGAAAGGGCTTTAATGGTCCAGGGCGAGTTCAGACACTTTCCTAAGACAGAGATAAACTGGTCAATCTTTGAACTTGTGCCTGGAAATTTAAACCAAAAGTTGCTGGTAATTAAGAAAATCATGGAGTTGATTAGGATGAGATATGGAAAGAACCTTGAGTAAGGAAGGACTAAGTGATCATAGCACCATTGATTGATCACTAAATAGTATTGCAAATCCAGCTTTGTCTTGTAACTTGAATGGAGCAGGTAGCTCTTCACTCCACTGGTCGTGGTCAGATGAATTACATCTGCTTGAGAACTTGGGGGTGTAGGAACACATAACATTTTCTCATGTGAAATCTGTTATACAAAAAATGCATTTCTATTACTATTTTTCCAGTGTAATAAACTGACAGAAACATAAACACTGTGGGGTAGATCCAGACCTAAGTGCTTGTTACATTTCATTGCGTAGTGTATTTACGCTAACGTATTTTCTATACACTCCCCTAGGCAATCTCTTCGCTACGAACTTTGGCCGTTTCACGCTTTCCAAACCCTACCTTAACTTTTCAAAGTGTAACTACTGATGCACGTAAAGGCTATACGTGCGTAAGTGCCTAAGCGCGCCCATACTGTACGATTTAAATGCATCACCCCGCCTCCAAAGCACAATTACGGATGTCGTATAGATGTCATGTCCCTTCGTTCGTATTTACCCTGTTGATACGTGGCTGGTACGTACGTTCAGAATTAAGTGGCGTAACATCTGCGGTGTACTTGCGCAGTAAATACTATGGCCGATTTTATGCCAGCGGCTAGCGTAAAATCGCTCGCGTACATAGTTTAGGATCTGGTCTTAAGAGAGGAAAGTTACTCCTGGGCAAAACCATGTTGATTTCAGGGAGAGTCAAGTTAATTGTAGCCTTTGCATGCAGGGATATATCTTTCAATGGCTTCCTGCACATAGATACTGACCAGATTTACTATCACACTATTTAGATTTGGGCTGGGAAATGTCACCTCTCAACTAATACTGTTTGTGTCACAACCAGTGCCTGCAGTGACCTCTCCACCACAAGGGGCCCCCCACACTCTCTTTCTAGCTCC
Source organism: Limnodynastes dumerilii (assembly GCA_011038615.1). Lineage (NCBI taxonomy): Eukaryota > Metazoa > Chordata > Amphibia > Anura > Limnodynastidae > Limnodynastes > Limnodynastes dumerilii. The sequence continues at coordinate 85,783 of WWET01003975.1, read as the reverse complement.
TGGATTGTGCTTGGTGGTCTGAAGTTCAGGTCTGTGTCTGCATCAGGTGTCTGCAACTAATTAGTCAGTTCCAATCTTCCCTTGCTGGTTCATTGTTGTCTTTCCTGTCTGTTGGCTCTGCACCAAGTACCTGTGTTCCAACGCTCTGTGTCTTGAAGAACCCCTTGCACCATGTACCAGTGTTCTAGCTCCCTGTGTCTTGGAGAACCCCTGGACTCTGCTCCAAGCATTTACCTAAGTTCCAGTTTTCCTCACCATTTAAGTCTGTCAGCATTTACCTGAGTTCCAGTTTCATTGCCATTCAAGTTTGTCTGTATTTACCTGAGTCCTAGTTTCATCACCATTCAAGTCTGTCTGTCAGTTTCATTACCATTCAAGTCTGTCTGTCAGTTTCATTACCATTCAATGTTATCAGCATTTACCTGCAATCCAGCTCCAGCACACCACCTACAGCTCAGCTCTACGTTAGTGGGCCTGGTAAGCCAAGCTATTCTGAACTGTTTACCTGCCTGTTCCAGTCCGGTATAGTCTGGTTCTGTCAAGACTCTTTAAACTTTGTATTGCCTTGCCTGTCCCAGTCTTGCTTAGTCCGGTCCTGCCAAGACTTATTGGACTTTGTATTTCCTTGCCTGTTCCCGTCTGGAATAGTCCGGTCCTGCCAAGACTCATTGGACTTTGTATTGTCTTGTCTGCCCAGTCCGGCCTAGTCTATATACTGAACTGTCTTGCCTGCCTGTTCCAGTCCGGCATAGTCCGTCCTGCCAAGCCTGTCCAGTGTTCTTAACCATTGTTGCAAGTTTATTGCTGCCCCCCTTCCTGAACTCATATATTACCTTCTATGTTTTGCAATAAACTCAATCATCCAAGTCACCATGCTCGTGACAGTTTGCAACAGATGAAATAAACTCCCCTGCAATCAACATGGTTTAGGCCAGCAGTAAATTTCGGATTCACACTTAAAGTGCTGCTTTTTAAGATCGGATAAACTGCGCATGCGTAGTACCTTTTTTTTAAAGCAAGCTATGTAGGATTTCGGCACGGAAATCCATTAGCCACGGGCTTCAAATCCGTTCTTAGGGCAAGATTCACTAAATGTGATTTTTTTTATGTGATTTTGATTCGCGGAGCATCGCAGCGATTTTCCCACATTTTTTTTTTGTTCCAAATTCACTAAAACGCGATTTTTTTCAAACACAGACGATGTGCCGCGATGCTTTTAGGGCTTAATCGTGGTGATTTTCATTAAAAAATCACCGCGATTAGCCCTTTAACTAATCGCGGCAAATCGCGTCTGAAAAAATCCAAAGTGCTGCATGGCTGCAATGTGTAGCCATGCTGTACTCATTGAATTACAAGGATCAGCAAAGGTGATCCGTGTAATTCTGTGCATACAGCATGGCTACACTTGTAGCCATGCAGCGCTCCGTTTACAGTGTGTGTCAAAATAAAAAAAAAACACTACACTACAATTCTTTAATAAAGTGTTACATGTGTAAAAATATGTAAACCTAACTAGCATTACCCCCTACGTGTATGCACTTACCTTAGGTGGTTATCTCTCCTAAAGTAAGTGGTATACATAAAGTGTTACATGTGTATAAAATGAATTAAAATATTTTTAAACCCACCATTAGATGTCCGCATCTTGGGAGCCTTCTAATTTTCTTTAAATGATGAATTCTGTTCTCTAATCAAGAATAGAAGCTTTCTTCTGCATCTCCAGCCCAGTAGATTTTTCAAGCTTGAAGAAAAGAACAGAATTCAGCTTTTCAAGAAAATTAGAAGGCTCCCAAGATGCGGACATCTAATGGTGAGTTTAA
>WWET01003975.1:51023-69032 GCA_011038615.1 Limnodynastes dumerilii | reverse complement strand
GCGTGAGGCACATGATGTGAGATACTGAGGTAGGGTGGAGGCACATGATGGGAGATACTGAGGGGGGGCTGGATACTTTGCAGGACACCCATACATAAACCCTGGCAACCCTGGTGACACAGGGACCACCCCTGGTGATGCAGGGACCGCCCTTGGTGACGCAGGGTCCGTGCCCCCGGCGACACAGGGACCGCCCCTATGCTTTTTACTTTTCTCCCTGAAATGAGTTTTCAAAAGTAGGCAACCATGCCCTAATATCATTCCACATGTAATACTAGTACAATAGGGATCTGGAGATGGCATTTGGCTGTGCTCTGCATTGCCCCTTTGGTCAGCCAGCACCCAGAGCACAAGCTCCATAGGCTCCACCCTCACCACTCCCCTGCATAGAGGTAGATGATCCTGGCCTGTGCTGCAATAGGGAAGCAGGTGACGATGGTGAATAGGTCACAACAAATACAATAGTGCTTATACACTGACTCAAGCTCTGCTCCATTGTGTAATGTGCTCCACTAATGCATTGTATACTGCTATTGCTATTAGATGTGCACCTTCAATATAAAACTACTATTTTACTGTGTGAAAGAAATAAATTAAAATTACTTAAAAAATATCAAAAACAGGTTGGTACAACCAATAACCAATGCAATTCCTTAATGTAGAATTTATTATCATTTTCAAATCTACATTATAAACATCTTGCTTTAACAGAGAGCGTTACTGGATGTCTTACATGTCTTGGCAGTCAGATAGTGCGACCATATTATCAGTATTGTCATTTAACTTTTTTTTTTATTTTTAACTGTGCCATAATATTACGTAGCTCTTTACAACTTTAAGCCGTCTTTCACATCAACCTCTGCCGCATTACAGTCTAATTTCCTAACATACAAACACTGACACACTCACAGGCTAGGGGTAATTTTTGCCCTGTGCCACATGACAGTGTGGACGGGTCAGGGGCAGAGCTTGGACGGGGTGGAGCTTATTTGTCCCGTTTTCGGGCTCCAAAATGTTGGCAGCTATGCTAATATATCCCACATGTATTACACGTATTGGAAACCCCCCTTTTAAAATCATGTGTTTGCCACTGTTTCTCCCGTGGAAATCAGCCATCTGACCGCTGATCTGCACATAGCCCCTATAACCCACACCTACTATTTTTAAATGCTGCCCCGCCCACCTTAGAGTTTAGGCGGGTGGAGGGGATGCACCGACCCGTGGAATGCCGTCCAGGCATACGCAATGAAGTGGAACATCTGGCATGTGTGTTGCCAGTAAAACAGCCAAATTCCGCATCCAGACATAGGGGTTGATCCAGAGCTAGGGGCGACAGTGAATTTACGCCATCCATTTGCATCATTTCACTGTCTGGGAACATGCTGCAGATGTTCCTTTAGCGTAAGTACTATCGTACATAACTAAGTTACATACAACAGTACTTACGGGGAAGGGGTAACAATGGATCTGGATCTGCCCCATTGCACCGATAGCCCACTTACGCACTTGGCCCTCCAAATGTTACGTCAGTTTAACAAACGTAAAAGTGTCATATAAAACTTAGTTCCGTACGATGGCATTTAAGAATAAAGGGGCTGTGTTCAGACGGACAACTGATCCACAAAAGTGATATAAGGCTGCACTTATTAGGTCACACTTAAGTCACAGTTTTACCCCTTTCACATCACCACGAAATACCCGGGATTTTCGCCAAAAACCCGGGTCTCGGCAAAATCCCGGGTATTTCATGGAGATGTGAAAGGTGCACTTCCGGTGGACCCGTGTCAGAAGACCTGGGAATTCAACCCGGGTGAAAAGAAAGGTTATTCCCGGGTCCGACACGGGTAGGGGTGCAGTGTGAAAGGAGCTACCCGGGTTTTTCAACCCGGGTAGCACCTAACGCACTTGATTGGTGCAATTTTTTTTACTGTTACCCTGGCAACAAGTGTTGCCAGAGCAACGGTAAACAAATTACTCTGATGACGACAGGGCAGACCCAGGTCTCTGGATTTCCCGGGTCTGCCCAGCAATGTGAAACGGGGTCGGTGACCCTGGGATCCTCTGCTGCCCCAGTAATATCCCGGGTCTGTGAACCCAGGATATTGCCGGGATGGTGATCTGAAAGGGGTATTATTAGGAATGAAAGAGAGGCGTGACAGGGGGAGTTCACTCCCCTCTACGTGCGGACCGACGGGGTAAGCATGGCAGGAGGGCGTCAAGCCAGAGAGGCGCTTCCCTCCCGCCACAATCTCCCGCTGCCGCTGGTCCCGTCGGCGTTCTTCTGTCCAGACTCCTCCCTGCTCCCTTCTCACTCACTAAACGTGAGGCGTCATCACGCACGTCATTTTGGTGGTTAGTGAGGAGCGAGCAGAGAGGAGCCAAGACGGAAGACGGAGAACGCCGGCACTGCAATAGAAGTTAGTCTTTTTTTTTTTTGCTGTCGACAGGACCAGCGGCAGAGGAGAAAGAAGGTAAGAAAATTACTTACTTTAAGTATAATGGGCACAGGCACAGCATGGTGATGTTTAACAAAGGGGGCACAGGCATAGCATGGCAATCTTTATTAAAGGGGGCACACCAGATACTGTGTGCTGGATACCCATGATGGGGGATAATAGGTGCTGGATACACATCATGAGGGGATACTGGGTGCTGGATACACATCATGGGAGGATACTGGATGCTGGATACACATGATGGGGATACTGGATGCTGGATACACATGATGGAGATACTGGGTGCTGGAGACACATGATGGAGATACTGGGTGCTGGAGACACATGATGGGAATACTTGGTGCTGGATACACATGATGGAGATACTGGGTGCTGGAGACACATGATGGAGATACTGGGTGCTGGATACACATGATGGGGGATACTGGGTGCTGGATATACATGATTGGGATAAAGGGAGCTGGAGAGACATGATGGGGGACACTGGGAGCTGGATACACATGATGAAGCAATAATAGCTTTATTTTAACTCCTGTCTCTTCTGTTTACTAAAAATAAAGTTGTCTTCATATTTGTTCTGTACATTTTATTCTTGCAAACGCCTTTTCTTTCTTTCTTAGAATCCCTTGCTATTGAAGTATGATGTTATTTTGCTCTAGTTTGTCTTATAATATAGGAAGTTCCTCTATGATTTTGTTTGCATATGCACCATTCAGGTTATTTGTCTGCATTGGTTTTGCTATATTGCATATTACTTACACTGGCTTTACTGCATAGATATTTCAGTAAATCAGGAATTGATACTACATTGTTTGCACTTGATTTGTAATATCAATAAATTCACCTACCTACCCTCTCCTTTCCGTGCCTGGCCACTCCCCCAGCCCACACCAATGAGAAAAATCTGCCCATGAATGGATTGAAGCACGGTGTTGGGGAGGTAGAGGAGAGTGTTGAAGTGGGTATAAGTATTTGGGAAGGAGGACCATCTTAGCCGTCGTGGTCAAAGGCAACTTTTGCCAGATTTTGGTTTTATTTTTAATGTAGGTGGTTATGGGATTAATATTAAAGTCAATATAATCTGAAGGATTGGCTGTAATCCAAATACCTAAGTATTTAAATTTTGTTGCCTAAATCAAAGGGTGGGAATGATCCGGTTCATTCCGGACCTCCCCGCTCAGCGGAAACAGGTTAGACTTACTCCAGTTAATATGTACCCCAGCAAAATGTTCAAACTCCCTTACCACTAAAAGAAGCTTGGCCAGAGAGTCACCAGCGTCCGCCAAGAAGAGGAGCATATCATCCGCATAAAGAGTCATTTTATCAGGATCCCCACCAGTGGGAAGACCCCGAATATCATCCGCCTACCGAACCAGGCACGCCAGCCTCTCAATCGCCAAAGCAAATAAAACAGGCGAGAGAGGACACCCCGTCTCGTTCCGCGACCCTCTCAAAGGGACAGTAGTGTAGTCATTAACACAGCATACTATGTACAGTCTCTGAATCCATTTAATAAAATTATCTCCCAGATTAAAGTGGCGTAAAACCTCCCACAAATAGGGCCATCCAAGGATGTAACCACTGCTTCCTTTCCCCCGTCAGCTGCCATTTGCAGATGCATGAACAGGCGTCTAAGAATTGTTCATGTAGTACGGCCTTGCATAAATCCTGTTTGGTCGGAATGAATAATCTTGGCAATGACAGCATGTTGTCTGGTGGCCAAAACCTTTGCTAGGATTTTACATCTATAGTGAGCAACAATATTGGTTGATTAGACTTTAGGGGAGAGTGGATCCTTGCCAGGTTTAGCTATAATAAGAATAATATGCTGGATCCAGACTTAAGAAGGAGCTTGAATTTAAGAGATTAAATTTACTCCTGGGCTAAACCATGTTGATTGCAGGGGAGCCATATTTCATCTGTTGCAAACAGTATTGATGAGATGAGAGGTGATGTTTCGCAGCCCAAGTGTAAATAACAGTGTGATGGTAAAGCTGGTCAGTATCTGTGTGCAGTAAGAAATTCAACAATATTGTATTTTAGGAGATTCCGCAACAGGTGGTGAGGGGTCGCTCTCCACAGGGTCCAGCGCTGGGGGAGCCGGCGCTGGTGGTTGTTGATAAGTAGTTGCAGATCGTCTACTAAATCGTTCTAGCTTAGCGGCAGCCAACGCCTCATGCGTGTGTTTCCTCATCACTGGCCAGGCCAGTAGCCCCAAATTTATATGAGCAGGAAGATCAGTCAGTCAAGATTTCAAGGTGGGTAGGTCGGAGTATTCTATTCAGCTGATAGATAATACAACAGAGGTAGGTACACCAGGGGAAGGGAGGGTCACAACGCTCCCAAGCTTTTACTCCAGTCCGCCAGCAACAGGTGGATTCTGGTAATGCTGGGCCGTATTCAGACTTCCGTGCTGCGATCGGAGCGCAAATATACGCACCTACGGAGCAAGTTACACCCACCAAAACCCAAGTCACTCCCCTTGTTAATCCTTTATGTCGGAGACTTCCACCTCCATAGACTGGCATTAACTTTCTGCTGCCACTTAGGCGCGTATGTGTCCTCCGTGCGTATATTTATAATCACGCCCACTTCCCTTCATTTAAATGCCTCCCCTGCCCTTTTCTATGTAAATTCCTAGGTGCGTATATTTACGATCGACTTCCGCGCATATCTACCTACACCTGCTTGCCAAGTCCGCTTACAATGCATTTCCGTCCGTCCGTAATGAACATCTGCGTGGAAAGTCTACGTGAACTGCATACAAAAGATGACTACGCATGCGCAGTTAAACCGTACCTCAGAATACGCACGGAAGTTGCCGCTAAAACGGATCTCTGAATACGGCCCGCTGTCTGCTTCAGTGTTGGTCAGCAGGAGTAAAAATAAAAGCTAATGAGTATTATAAGGTCAGTTTCAGATGCACCCGACAGCAGGGTTTTTTACAGGTTGTCCCCCAATAGTGGGTTAGAGGTGGTGCTCTCTGCATTGATAGTATTGCAGAATATTAAAGATCAAGATCAAGGGTAACTCACTTGGTGCATTTCTGGTATTGTGCCTAGGGTGTGAGGCAGATGAAGAGTTGTACACGGCAAGGCTCTGAATGTCCCTCCTTACTTCCACTTAAGCTGGGCATACACTAGGACGATTATCGGTCCCAGCAGGGGGTGGGCCCATAAACGGGACGATTTCCCGCTAGGGAAATGTCCCGTTATCGGCACCATACACCTCCTCTGCTGGGACCGATAATACTAGCAGAAGGGGGGGAGGGGATATCATCAAAACTGTCAGAGCAGCATAGTACATAGATATACAGCAGCAGTTATTGCAGGCAGTAATACAGATAAGAATCAGCCGAAGCCATGCTTCACACAGCGCAGTTTCAGCTGTTCCCTGTCTGTACTACGCCTTGCAATAGCTGCTGCTGTATATCTATGTACTATGCTGCTCTGACAGATTTAATGTATAGTTAAATGTAATGTAGTACACAGATATGCAGCAGCAGCTTTGAAGAATAGGGAGCTATCCAGCTTGCTGATTGGCTCCCTTAAAATATCGGGAGCTTGCAAACATGCTGAAAGATCAAATAATCGTACCAGAGCATTTCTGGTACGTTTATTTGAGGTATAAAAAAATTGATCCTGACCATTGTTTCCACGTTGTTTCTATCTGTGCCCTGGACATTGGGATTTAGAGAAGTCTTGTATGCTATCTATAGCTATATCTGATGTTTGGTCAAATGAACTTATTGCTGCTCAATAATTTGCACTATAGATATACACTTTAAGTACTGCCACTTTTATATCGGCACTGTCATATTTGAACTTTGTGGTATAACTGCATGAAACTGCTGAAGTTTATGGGCCTGATTCAATTAAACGCAAATTTAAAAAAAAACCGCGGGTATAAAATCCGCACCGTTTGCACGAAAAAAATAACCGCTATTCAATTAGAAATGTCCCCCCGCCTCCAACGCGCATTAAATGGACCATGAGCGTATTTGTTAGTGCTCATTTTTGTGCTTACCTCCCGTTATAAAACACGCGCGTGTATTTCTGTATCTTTATCCATGCAATACAAATGTCAGCACAATCACTTCCCATAAGCAGTCCTGCCGTCATATGTCTGTAATAATCTATTTAGGACCTTCTGTGCAGGCAGTAATACAGATAAGAATCAGCCGAAGCCACGCTTCACACAGCGCGGTTTCAGCTGTTCCCTGTCTGTACTACGCCTTGCAATAGCTGCTGCTGTATATCTATGTACTATGCTGCTCTGACAGATTTAATGTATAGTTAAATGTAATGTAGTACACAGAAATGCAGCAGCAGCTTTGAAGAATAGGGAGCTATCCAGCTTGCTGATTGGCTCCCTTAAAATATCGGGAGCTTGCAAACATGCTGAAAGATCAAATAATCATACCAGAGCATTTCTGGTACGTTTATTTGAGGTTTCAAAAATTGATCCTGACCATTGTTTCCAGGTTGTTTCTATCTGTGCCCTGGACATTGGGATTTAGAGAAGTCTTGTATGCTATCTATGGCTATATCTGATGTATGGTCAAATGAACTTATTGCTGCTCAATAATTTACACTATAGATATACACTTTAAGTACTGCCACTTTTATATCGGCACTGTCATCTTTGAACTTTGCGGTATAGCTGCATTTCACGGTTAAACTGCTGAAGTTTATGGGCCTGATTCAATTAAACGCAAATTTTTTTTAAAAAACGCGGGTATAAAATACACACCGTTTGCACGAAAAAAATAACCGCTATTCAATTAGAAATGTCCCATTGCCTCCAACGCACATTAAATGGACCATGAGCGTATTTGTTAATGCTCATTTTTGTGCTTACCTCCCGTTATAAAATACACGCGTGTATTTCTGTATCTTTACCCATGCAACACAAATGTCAGCACAATCACTTCCCATAACCAGCCCTGCCGTCATATGTCTGTAATAATCTATTTAGGACCTTCTGCACTTGAATGTCAAAAATTAGACTGCAGCAACTCAGTAATAACGTATTATTGTAGAAGAGAATAATATAAAATAACTTTTTCAGATTGTTGTTTTTTTAAAAAAACTTCTGCCAGCGTAATATTTCACTTTTCAATGTTCTCTTCTACTTTTTAGTTATTATATAGGGACAAAAATTACGTGTGATAGACCAAAAAAATACACGAAAAAAAAACTGAATTGAATCGGGACCGAAAAATCTGCGTGAAAAAAAATATGCAAATTAGAAAAATACATGAAAAAACTCTAAAAAATTCACTTTGCGCTTAATTGAATCAGGCCCTATATCTCTATAGTGCACTTTAATTATTAATTCAATGTTAAGTGCTGCAAGTGATCTACCTCCATTATGATTGTTTGAATAGGAGAACCGGCCGGTATTGTGTTTTTATTTATATACATATTTTTATTTGTGTTTTTTAATGTATAAATAAAATCGCATTAACATTTGTATAAGTCCGGTTTTATGTTTAGTTTTTTATAGATCCTGTTGTTGGTACGGTTACAGTGTGAATATAATATTGCATAACACTTGTAATGGAATTTTGAGAAGTAAAAGCATATGTGTAGTCAGGAAATCGCTGCTGGGTTTTCAGGTTATCTATTCCTATTAATCACTTTTTTTATTCATTTTTCCATTGCTTTAGTGCAAACATATTAGAACTAAAGTGATTGCAATATTCAGAACATTTTTAAAGCCATTATTAGACAGTGTGTAGCTATGGGGCCAGATCCAAAGCTTCCATTATGTTTCCTAGCGTAGCGTATTTACTATGCACTCCCCTTGGCCGTACGTAGTTTTGCCGTTTTACGCTTTCCAAACTCTACCTTAACTTTTCCAAGAGTAACTCCTGTCTGCCGTAACGGCTGCACGTACTTACGCGCCTAAGCACGCCCATACTGTACGATATAAACGCCTCCCCCCTCCTCCGAAGCGTAATTATGGACGTCATATGTCTGGCACACCGCTTCGTTCGTAGTTAAGCTGATTATAGTAGTCTGGTACGTACGTTCAGAGTAACATCTGCCGCACGAAATTCTCTATGAGGAACTTCGCATGCAATTGTTTTGTACAATCTTAAAATACTTAAAGAAACAAGCTTACTAAATAAAATTAAAAAAAACAACTTAAAATATCTATTTTATTAAACAAAAGGAAATCTTGATGAAGTTTGAGAGTCACTTGACTGTTTTTGCTGAGCTGCTTCTATAGCTGTATTTTAGCCAACCACTATTGGTGCATGAGGCACAAGGTCTCCCCTGCTCTCTTTGTGATTTTTATTTTACATCTGATGGATCCTCCTCTGTATGTTCTGATCCTTCGGACCTATAAAAGTATCATATTCCCCAGTTCCCCATCAGGAACACCCTCAAGGTTGTCACTCTGCAGGATTTCCTCCTCTTCGTCAGAAAACTCCTCACATGTTGTAACCTTCCATGTGTCATCAAACCTCAACGAGAGGTCATTGGATGAGGAGAAGTCCTGTTTCTCAGGTTCCAGACCCTCTATGGCTGGTTCTGTGGCAATTCCCGGCCTTCTGTTCTCAACAGTGTATTCATCAGTGGATGGATTCTGGAAGGTGAATGATAAACGATTACAAAAAGAGGCAGGAAAGTGTTTTCTGTGATATTATGTTATATTTCTAAGACTGTATATTCCAGCCATCTGACAGTTACAATGCAGAGTCAAGTGACAACCTGTATATTACTTTCCAGTTTCTTGCAGATATAACTGGATTTCAGTATGGTCACTGCTATGTCTGGTGCTTTCTCCCTGGAGCTCTCCAGCATACTCTATAAAATAAAAAGACGAGAATGGTAAAAAAAAACTGGGCTGGGCGATGGACTTTCCTGCCATCGGGCTTGATCCAGACTTAAGTGCTTGAAATCAGTTACTCCTGGGCTAAACCATGTTGATTGCAGGGGGGTCAAGTTAATTGTATTCTTTGTGCAGTAAGCAATTCAAAAATACATCCCTGCATGCACAGATACTGACCAGCTTTACTATCACACTGTTATTTAGACTTGGGATAGGAAACATCACCTCTCAACTAATACTGTTTGCAACAGATGAAATATGACTCCCCCTGCAATCAATATGGTTTAGCCCAGGAGTAACTAATTTCAAGCACTTACTTAAGTCTTGATCCAGCCATCATGACTATCTCTCACATCGCTACTGTATGCTTCCAAAAAGCAATCTCTTCTAGCGGTCCTCAGGCAAACAGACCAAAAAACAGCCATTATTCATCTTATTAGCTAAATACTGGTTGGAGGAGAAGTCTACATGTGCAGTTATCAATGTTAAATACGATCTAGTCAAGCCTACAATGATCTGCCCGCTCAGGGGCCAAACCAGGATATTTGTCCAGGAGCTTGGTTGGGGTGGTCAGTAGAATACATAAGTACCATGCCAAAGACACAGCCTGGTACACTGGCAAGGACACAAACATGTCGTGACTTACAGTAGCACCAGTGTCCCTAACAAAGGAACTCACCTTAAGAGACAGAAACACAAGAACTTATAGCTCTTCCACAGGAAAAGGAGTAGTTCCAGGGAGCATTTATTGGTAAGAACGGGCAGAGTAACTGGCTGTCGGTGGAGGGAGGTGTCAGACGATCTGGCCCTATTGCCTGTGCATGATTCTCATTAAAGTGATATAATTTGAGTGAAGAGGGGGAGTGAATCTGTTGAAATTCCTTCCCTGGAATATGTATACGTCCGCACCAGAAAGGGGGGAGGTGACGCATTCTGCACAATGAAAATACACGATATCGGCTTCTATTTATCAAATTTCTCTAAGGGCTAGCTCGGTTTGGAATTTGTAGATGTGATTGTCACCTTTGTCTGTCGTATAATGTCATAAAAATGTACCTTTATGTTAGCTACGAAATCAGAGAGAACATCTCTTTTTGAGCTAAGACACTCTTCATTACACAAGCCACTAACATTAGAAGTGATATAACATAGTAGATTTCCAAGGCAATCCATATGTCAGGGCGTTCTATGCCTTCCCCTTGCCTAAACCCTGCAAGGAGGGTGGGGGGCTAGGCAAGCTAAAGAGGCATTGTGGGCGGCATTTGGAATTCCCTACTTTAAGTTACCCACACGGATCTGAGTTTCATCCACATGCAGGTCAGTGCGGATGACATAAAGTAGGGTTATGGAACGTATTTCGTCCAAAATTTGCCCATGAGAGGGGAGAGGCACAGGAGCGCATTTTCCTTCTTCCATGCGGAATGCCAGACCTTCGTATGTATGGAACACGTGCTGAGGTCTAGATCTAGTCCAACGTGACCAGCCTTCTATACACTGTACCAGCAGAATATCATGCTAAATCTTTACTATGGACTAAACTAAATCGCCATGCGATCCTAATTAGTAGAATTGTGAGGTAGTGAACATGGGGACTCTGCCTTAACATTTATGTACCGGCCCCAAGGAAAATAGAGGCGTTGTGTAAATAAGAACTGTATGTAAGTGCTTAGCCAGGCCCCCATCGCACGCCGAAACGACTTCCAGCATGGAAATCTGGATCTTGTGCACATGACGAATGTGGTCGTTTTCCATGTGCTGCATGAGCATAGCAGCCCCAACTACTAAATCTGGATGCGTTTTTTTTTGGTGTGTATGATAAGAAGATCTTTCAATAACTTCTGCTGGTGCCAGAAAGCTTTCCTAAAAGAATCTCCAAATTTGGACCAGTAAATCCCTGGAAGTAAATTATATTCAGACATTATAGAGACTATTTAATGTGCGTCCAAGATGCTTATAGCGCAGAGCTTATCGCCAGTAAGGAGTGGTAATTGATTCAGTTGCCGCAATGGCAGTTTGGCTAACTGAAGTCTTTGGGCCTATTAATAAAGCAAGGGTAATCTAGCCAGGCTTGGGGAGCAGGCCCACTCGCTAACGTGCTATGATGGAGCAGTAAGGACCTCATATAGAATATCCATCACTCTGGGTGAGGTCCCGATCCCGATGAATTTGCTGGACTGTGCCGAGGTCCTTTATGGTGTCACGCAGCTCCTTCACACCCTCACTCTTGTGCAGCATGTACTTCTGGTGACATGGGCATGGAAAGGAGGCAATCTTAGAGGAGATGTAGATGTGAGAAGGACATCGCCATTACACAGCAATGATGAGGGTGTACCTGCTGCAAGTCAACTGACTGTTTGGGAAGATATTTTGCTAGATAGCTAATATGCCCTCTATGGAAACGGCTCTGCAGATGACTGGTCATCTCCTCGTCACAGAATGTACGGAACTGGCACAGAGAACAGGAAAACTGGATGCTGGAAGAGAAACGACCATAACTTTAATGGGACTCATCCTCCCCGACCCCTATTATAGGGTCCAGAGCACATACTTTTTCTCATATTGAATCTCGGAAGCTCCTGGCTTCTTTCTTTACACAAAATATTTTTTTCTTTTCTGTGAAATAAGAGAATTAATTAATACAGAAAATCAGAATCACCTCACTAATCCCTATAATAATCTCTCATGCAATTACCCTTACAGTCTTCGCCAGTTTTATTTCCTTCTTGATTGTCATCTCTTTTCTGGAAGATAAAACAAAATGTGATCTGTTCTTTATAATGTCCTCTGTCCATACAGGGAAGACAAATGGATGTTTATTCCAAAAACTATTTAGCGTCACACATCAGCGCATTCTTGTACTATTCCCTGATCATCTGCCCAATTCTTTTATAAGATACAAGGTCACCAATCTCTTCTGATTCTTCCTGCTGCTTTTGACACTCTTGACCACTCTGGATTTCATTATCATCTTTATGCAGATGATACACAAATCTACCTGTCCCCTCCTGATCTATCACCAGCTGTGTTGGCCCACGTAACTGAATGTCTCTCTGCCATTTCATCTTGGGTGTCATCTTACCCTCCCAAACAATCTCTCAAAAACAGAATATTGCACCTGCCAATAAAAACTAACCATTAGGTCTATGTAGTTCTGTTCACAACAGTGCATTGATCGCTACTCGTCGAGCTCACTGCCTAGGTATTACTATCGACTTTGAACTGTCCTTTGTTCCCTACATACAATGTGTTTCTAAATCCTGTTATATACGCTTAAAAAACATTTCCAGAATACGTAAATACCTCACACAAAACACTGCAAAAACACTCATTCATGCATTAATCATCTCCCACATTGATCATTGCAAAGCTCACTACTGGTCTCCCAAAATATAAAATGATCCCCCCTATAGTCTATATTGAATGCAGCAACTAGACCAATTTTCCTTGTAAAATGCTGTTCTAGTGTGATAGTAAAGCTGGTCAGTATCTGTGTGCAGTAAGCAATTCAAAGATATGTCCCTGCATGCAAAGAATACAATTAACTTGACTCCCCCTGCAATCAACATGGTTTAGCCCAGGAGTAACTAATTTCAAGCACTTAAGTCTGGATCCAGCCCACTGTCTTACTAACATACTAGTAACAGCTGAACCTGGTGGAGCTTATTTCTCATGACCAAGAAGAGCTCACTCACTCCAATCAATCAATTTCTTTTGAGAGAAATAAATACTAGAACAAAATGGTGACGTATGTAATTTTTTTTATACAAGGTCACCAATCTCTTCTGATTCTTCCTGCTGCTTTTGACACTCTTGACCACTCTGGATTTCATTATCATCTTTATGCAGATGATACACAAATCTACCTGTCCCCTCCTGATCTATCACCAGCTGTGTTGGCCCACGTAACTGAATGTCTCTCTGCCATTTCATCTTGGGTGTCATCTTACCCTCCCAAACAATCTCTCAAAAACAGAATATTGCACCTGCCAATAAAAACTAACCATTAGGTCTATGTAGTTCTGTTCACAACAGTGCATTGATCGCTACTCGTCGAGCTCACTGCCTAGGTATTACTATCGACTTTGAACTGTCCTTTGTTCCCTACATACAATGTGTTTCTAAATCCTGTTATATACGCTTAAAAAACATTTCCAGAATACGTAAATACCTCACACAAAACACTGCAAAAACACTCATTCATGCATTAATCATCTCCCACATTGATCATTGCAAAGCTCACTACTGGTCTCCCACAATTTAAAATGATCCCCCACATAGTCTATATTGAATGCAGCAACTAGACCAATTTTCCTTGTAAAATGCTGTTCTACAGTGTGATAGTAAAGCTGGTCAGTATCTGTGTGCAGTAAGCAATTTAAAGATATGTCCCTGCATGCAAAGAATACAATTAACTTGACTCCCCCTGCAATCAACATGGTTTAGCCCAGGAGTAACTAATTTCAAGCACTTAAGTATGGATCCAGCCCACTGTCTTACTAACATACTAGTCACAGCTGAACCTGGTGGAGCTTATTTCTCATGACCAAGAAGAGATCACTCACTCCAATTAATCAATTTATTTTGAGAGAAATAAATACTAGAACAAAATGGTGACGTATGTAATCTTTTTTTTTTTTTTTTAATTAGGAGAAGCCTACGAAATTTTTATTCCTGTTCTGTAGCTTTTTCTGGAGAGATGGGAGGTTGTTGAGAAATACTTGAAACAGTAATAATACTAATAACAGTATTTCCTTATCCTCCCCCATGGCAGCCACCTTGGGTATCTCTTCTTCATTGGGCCACAGACAGGAAAGAAAAAAGATCCGGCAGTATAAGATCATCACTCCCCTTTCCACACGTGTCTTTTTCTTTCCTGTCGGGCTAGCAGGCAGTCGCACACCATGGCACTTACCTCTGTAGATCTCCCTGCCACCGCCGCAGCGTTCAGGTGGGGAGAGGGCTCTGAGACCGACCACAGCTTGGATCTGGATCTGTATCGTGTTCAAAAGGCGGGCTCGCGTTCAAGAGGCGGGCGAAGCAGACGACGTCAGCGGTATTACCGTTTGAGGCTTGTTGCCCGGGTGAATCCATAGGGCAACGCGGGCGTGACGTGAGATCAGGCGACGGAAGGAGTCATAAAGCACTCCTGCACATGTTCCAGCTTTCTACATGCGCTGAAGGAATTCTTAGCTGCTGGGCTGATAGGAACCTTGTGCATCATGAATCCTACGGAGGACAAAAGGTCTTGTTCATCCAGGTCGGGGTAAGCCTTTTATTTTAAACCTGTTATGGCTATGGTGTGCAAAACAATGTGAGAATAGTAAGTAGGTTTAGGTTTATTCTTAGGTGTGAGACCGGTAAAGCAATGGTCCACCTCACGTTATAGTTTTCAGAACCAAAGGGGCAAGGATATCAAGTCCACCCTTAGAAATATGGCCCAGTGACAACCACATATCCCCTGCAGTAGTTACAGTAGGTGGAAGACTTTCTGCATTCAGGGAAATCTGGCGCCAGTCCACCACCGACAGATGGGTTCTAGAAGTAATAGAATCCAGTTACAAACTAGAATTGATAAGCAAGCCAAGGGACACATTCTTAAAGTCGGCAATCCCAGAGAAGTATCTGGAAAGCAAAGAGCTGAAGTCAAGCTTACAGACTTTAATTCAACAGAATGTGGTGGTGGAAGTTCCCAGGGAGCAACAATACCGTTTCTACTCAAGGTTTTTTATAGTGACCAAAGCCACAGGGGGATTCAGGACCATCTTGGATCTCCGAAGGCTATATAAAAGAATCAGGAAGAGGACTTTCAAAATGGAATCACTCAGTATAATTCTCCGGGACATTCAAAAAGGCATGTGGATGACGTCAGTGGACCCAAGAGACGCTTACTTGCATGTCCCGATATTCAAGGGGCACCAAAAGTTTCTCCGATTCCACATCTTCAAAACACATTATCAGTTTTCAGCCCTTCCCTTTGGGCTGTCAAGTTCTCCAAGATGTTGGTAGTCGCCAAATTGAGGCTACAAGGAGTGAAGTTGTGGCTATACCTCGACGACCTATGTTGAACAGTCAAAATACAAAGCTACCAATGTACTGTTCCAGGTACAGGGATCCCAGGGGGGCACATGTGGACGCCCTCTCAGTGCCATGGAGGTTCGACATCGCTTACATCTTTCCTCCGTTCCCTCTAATACCCAGGGTTTTCATAAAAATAGAGAGCGAGAACGTGACTGTCATCGCAGTTCTACCCTATTGGCCAAGGCGGGCATGGTTCCAAAAGGTCCTGCAGCTCGCAATCGTCAGGCCATGGAAACTGCCAGTAGTACCTCACCTCCTCAAGCAGGGCACAATTTACCACCCCGATCCCGGGGTATGGGATCTAGCGGCCTGGTTACGGAGACCAAGTGCCTAGAAAGGCAAGGGTTTTCAATGAAAGTAATTGAGATCCTCAAGGGCTAGAAAGAAGTCTACATGTACCACTTATTATAGAATATGGTGGAAATTTGTGGGATGGCGTAGCCAGAACAACAAAAAATGCACGGATACAGCAACCATTCTGGAATTTCTACAGGAAGGCCTAGAAAAGGGTCTTACGGTAGCCTCTGTAAAAGTGCAGATCTCGGCTATTAGTGCGGTGATAGATAGGAACCTGGCAGCTAATAAATACATTAGTAGGTTTGTGCAGGTTGCTAATAAGATAAAGCCAAACATCAGACCCTTAATTGCACCATGTGACTTTATTTCGGTGCTTGATGCGTTGACAATACCACCCTTTGAGCCTTTACAGGATATATCCTTTAAAATGCTTACGCATGAAGGTCACATTCCTAGTGGCAATAACATCTTCCAGGAGAATATCAGAGTTACAAGCCCTCTGGATAGAGCATCCATATCTAGTATTTCATAAAGAAAAAGTAGTCCTAAGGACAAAGCCAGAATTTCAACCGAAGGTGGTCACTAAATTCCATCTAAGTCAAGAAATTGTATTACCTCCTTTTATCCCCAAGGCTAAGTCTCAGCATGAGTGCAAACTTAATAACCTAGGGCCTGATTCAGACTGAAGAAGGAGCTTAAGTTAAGAGAGGAAAGTTACTCTTGGGCTAAACCATGTTGATTGCAGGGGAGTCATATTTCATGTGTTGCAAACAGTATTAGAGTTGAGAGTTGAGCTTTCCTATCCCAAGTCTAAATAACAGTGTGATAGTAAAGCTGGTCAGTATCTGTGGGCGGTAAACAATTCAAAGATATATCCCTGCATGCAAAGTATACAGTTAACTTGACTCACCCTGCAATCAACATGGTTTTGCCCATGTGTAACCTTACTCTCTTAATTTCAAGCTCCTTCTTAAGTCTGAATCTGGCCCCTAGATCTAGTGAGAGTCTTGAGAGAGTATGTTAAAAGGACTGCGGATCTTAGGAAGACTAAACAACTGTTTGTCCCATTTAATGGTGTCAGGAAGGGGGCAGCAGCTTCCAAAGCAAGATGGATAAAACAGTGTATTTCTGAGGCGTACAAGTGAAAGGGGCAAATTTCCCCGGTGACGTTAAAAGCGCATTTGACCAGAGCAATCTCTACATCACGGGCTGAGAGAGGATCAGCCTCTATAGAGGACCTTTGTAAGGCGGCTATCTGGGCCTCCTCCCATACCATACGTTTGCAAAACACTAAAGGGTAGATGTTCAGGCGTCTGCAGATGCAGACTTCAGTAGGAAGGTGCTGGCTGCTGCCTTGTGGAAAAAAAAAAAGTATTCTTTATGTATATATAGTCAGTTGTTTTCTTTATCGTTATACTTAAAGTACTCAGTATTTGAGTTGATTGAGTTATAGGACCTAAGGTGGCTGCCATGGGGGAGGATAAGGAAACTGCAGATTATCACCTGTTAGTGTGGTTTCCTTGACTCCTTCCATGGCAGCCCCTACTTCCCTTCCCTATTTGTTGTTTGTCTATTTAAACAATAATATTATTTCTTTGAGCTTGGAAAGCTTTTGAAGGCATGTGTGGAAAGGGGAGTGGTGATCTTATACTGCCGGGTCTTTTTCTTTCCTGCCTGTGGACCAATGACGAAGAGATACCCAAGGTGGCTGCCATGGAAGGAGTCAAGGAAACCACATTAACAGGTGATAATCTGCCGTTACTTGTGCAACATACAGTGCATCTGGAAGTATTCACAGCGCTTCACTTTTCCACATTATGTTATGTTACAGCCTTATTCCAAAATGGAATAAATTCATTTTTTCCCTCAAAATTTCCTCACACAATAACCCATGACAACGTGAAAAAGTTTTTGGGAGATTTTTACAAATTTATTAAAAATCAAAAAGAAAAGAAATCACGGGGCTGATTCAGAGTTGCACTTCCACCTTTTTTTAGGTGCAAGTGTAGACCTAAGCAATACCATGTTGAATTGCAAGGGGAGCAGCTTAAAACTGTAAAACCAAAAATAAAATTAGAAGGTGAAGTTTCTTAGTTCTACTCTAATTTAGAGAATAAACATAAAACTATGCAGTATTTTAGTTCTATGTGTAAAAGTAATGTATTTTCCCTGCATGTAAAATTTTTAACCTTAATTAACAACCCTTACTTTGAAAAATGGTTTCGCCGAGCTGTACACTTCCACCTAAAAAAAAGGTGTAAGTGCATCTCTGAATCAACCCCCACATGTGCATAAGTATTCACAGCCTTTGTCATGAAGCTCAAAGATCAGGTGC
>WWET01003975.1:23923-50839 GCA_011038615.1 Limnodynastes dumerilii | reverse complement strand
AAGAGTGAAACGCTGTTTATACTTTCCGGATACACTGTAGGAATTCATTTATATACCATTTTATATGACATTTCCTCAATCATTACAACAAAACCAGGTTGCACAGTCACCTTAATCCAGTTACATATCGACTACGGGTCAGAATATTTTGAAGGATTCTATGAAATGAGACTGGTCTGATAACCATCCTTTATGATTTTATAGACCGTTTGACAAAGTATGTGCACCAAAAATGGCTGACAGATCAGATATTATAACCGAAAGCTGTAAGGTGTGGAGTCTTGATGAAGATTTAGGAATTGGTGCTCAAGTCAGGGTTTCCAGGAGATAGAACCATGGTCTAGGCATCCAAAATCATAAATGGTGTAGTATTAAACCAAACATACCAGTTTTACCTAGGAATTATCTTATAAAGTTAAATCACTGACAAGTTACTATTTGCAAATATCACCGTCTAGCCCCAGGACATCTCATCCTTATCACTATCAGCATTGACAATAGTAGAAGACAGGATGCAGGCTTAAAAACTGTATGCACGGCTCACCTTAGATACCTACGAGACTGGCTATTCCATCAAAATAACTATGCAAATCTTCATATTGAGGAGAGCTTTTTGGGGGCTTGAGTTTGGGAGCTTTTCTGCATAGACATGACCAGGAGATCACCTTCGCTGTAAAAGAAAACCCGCTTTTATGGAACACTAGGAAGGTGTGGTATATTCTCAGGCACCAATACAATCTTAACACATTCAACACTATTCATATACCATTTTTACATAACCCTGACTTCCAAAATGGTGCGGCATCCTATCCCTTCAATATTTGGCGACTGGGCGGGGTGGAAACTATTGGTCAACTGGTGTAGGGCGAAGAGTATTAACTTTTCCTGAGGCAGCTGACAAATATGAATGCTTAAGAGCCTTCCCCATGGTGTATTTGCAAGCAATGCATTATACATTGAAAATCATCCGCAAGTTTAGGGACCTAGATTGGAATAACGCCTTTGATAGTCTGAAGAAGCACCAACCACCCAAAAGAAGAGCCCTATCTATACACTATACTCACTTGAGCTAGATAATGGATTGTACTTCCGTCACGTCAGGACTAGCAAAATGGCGCACAATATTTCCAACATTAACTGTTGAGAAACTACTTAAGACTTTTCATTCCTCCTGCAAAATACTGCCTGCCAGCACATGTGGAAACGTTTATGAACATATTCCACCACACTTACCTTTCACCCTTACGGCGATATCAAATGCAGTTATCTTCATCAAACTCATGCTTCAAATGCCACACATCTGAGGTGGATATTTATCACTGCCTTTGGCAATGTCCAATTGTTAGGCAATTTTAGTTAGAGGTTCGTGCATACGCTATGGGGAAACCGGTTGATTATATCCCTTTCGATCCTCAGTGGGCAGTACTGGGAATTATACCAGAGGGTCAAAGAATATCCTCAGGGGGCACGATGGCAATTACTGCAGCAGCCCGAAAGTCTATACTACAATTCTGGTTGAACACCACTGCACCTCCTTTTCTCCTATTTCAACGAAAACTATTTTATATTTATAAAGTGGACTGGTTGGAGACCTCCCTAGAAAAAGAAATAAAGGTGGCAAAATTTTTTGATACCTAGGAAAAATAAATAGATAATCTGTCACCCGTAACTAAGCGGCAAATATGTTACATTCCATCTTACCTCTTGGTATTTCACTAGGGAAATTGCTCAGGATCCTCCTCTAAAACCTTATGGAATAGATAACTCAATGGTGCAAAAAGAGAGGAGGGGGGTAGAGAGAAGAAACGTTTCTAATTTCTAATAATTTATAGGTTGTATATTAAGGTAACTGATATTAATTGTTTGTTCTCTTTGATACACCTGTCAAAACATACTCACAATATTTGTGATGAATAATTGTTTGATATGTTCACTGATGTCAATCGTTCGTTCTCTGTGATATGCCCATCAAAACATACTCGCAACCTTTGTGACTAACTGTTTGATTTGTATTTTTGTACAAAGTACAACGTGCACTTAATTAAAAAAAAAAAAACTTTGTGAAGGGTTTGACAAATTCTGTAAAATGTAGGAGCCAGATTTAAGCTGGTCATACACTGGGACGATTATCGGTCCCAGCAAGGGGTGGGCCGATAAACGGGGTGATTTCCCGCTTTGGAAATGTCCCGTTATCAGCACCATACACTTCATCTGTTGGGACCGACAATCCTAGCAGAAGGGGTGATTTCTCGCTAGGGAAATGTCCCGTTATCGGCACCATACACCTCTGCTGGGACCGATAATCCCAGCAGAAGAGGGGGGGTCAGGGCTAGTACTATGCTGCTCTGACAGCTTTGAAGCTATCAAATAGTCAGAACAGCATAGTACATAGATAAACAGAGGCAGCGGTTATTGCAGACAAGAACCTGCCGAAGCTGCGCTTCACACAGCGCTGTTTCAGCTGATCCCCGTCTATACTTCTCTTATACTTAATTTATACCTTCAAAGCTGTCAGAACAGCATAGTACATAAACATACAGCAACAGCTTTGAAGAATAGGGAGCCATTCAGCTTGCGGATTGGCTCCCTTAAAATATCGGGAGCTTATATAATATATAAATCAAACATGTCAAAAGACCATATAATTGTAGCAGAGCGTTTCTGGTGTGTTTATAAATTTGATCTTGGCCATACACTAGAACGATTATTTGTCGGGTGATTGGGCTGATAATCGCTCTAGTGTATGGCCATCTTTATACATATAAAATACAAATATATACCCTTGTAAAGAACTCTCTATAGCTATCTGTATCTAATCTATAAGCTGCACTAATAGAGTTACTTGCCTAGTGCAGTCTCTCCAGGGTACCTGGAAAAAGGAGACTGTGACTTGGCCAGCACCACACTAAAGGGACCTCCTTTGCTGGCCGTTTCATTGGGTGATGGGAGTAGGGGAGAAGCAGCAGAGGGGTGCCCTCCAGTCATCCTGCGCAAATTGTTGTGGCCATGCCTTTGCTATTTCCCCCTGCCCACTGAAACCGCTCCATATGATCCATTAGTTTTGTTTCTAGGGAGAACACTGGATATTGAATGAGACAAAAGATAGGAATCAACTCTGATTCACACCTGTGATGGTACTAACCTAGTAATCTCTAAAGGATGATGTAGGTTTTAGGCTACTATATTACCCGCAGTTTTGTTACGCTGTATGACATAACAGATTATCCCCTTAAGTTTTTCAGCACACTGTAAATGGATACCCTTATGTTTCTGCAACCAGAGGCAGTGTCTCCTTACCTTAGGACTGATATGTGCTTAGCAAAAAGCTGAAAGCTGCGTAGTCTAACGCTGGCTGCACATGGACAGTTTGAACTCACGATCCAACATCCTGTCACACAACAGTAATGATTTAAAGCCATGACCTGCGCTCTAGTTTTCCGTGCATCGGTTTACAAAAACCTTTGTTGCAATAATATGCTTGCCCACAAGGTGGCGCTTTGCACACATATGAATGGCAATCATTGCAGAGATCATGTGTCAGTGCACACCGAAGTTTTATCCAGACATTGGGCCTTCACTGATCATTAGAAGCTCCCAAAATTCAAATCACATGATGCAATGCCAAAAGATCAGCACCCAGCTTAACAGAACATGGATGCTGCAATGTGTTTGTAGATACTGCACCTACATTTATATAGAGCCCATCCCTCTCCTAAAATTGTTTATACAAATACACGCTTAAGATTAAAAGTAGAAATGGGGAGAAAACGCTGGAAAAATTAATTCTAAATATCCAATTCTCATGAGACTGCTAAAAAAGAAACAGAACATCTCAAGGGTAAAAACTGATTGCTTTACTTGAATTCTACACAGTAAAATTTTAAATCAAAGTGAGTTGAAAACAGTAAATAAAACTTCAGGTCACCATGAAACGGGTGTAAAAATGTAGTCTTGGTAATCGGAGACGATGTTTCACATTGTTATCTTAAGGATAATATAAAAGAAAAATTCAGGGTAATAAAGATAAATGAGAATTAATCAGTGAATCAAAGTAAAGTATGGAAAAAAAAAACCCAAATACTTCCGGAACCCTTATTGTAGTTGTTGCATCTTGCGGCGTTTGACAAATCCACCCCTCCCTCTTTATAATACACACTATTCACAACGGGTCTGTAGAACGATCCTTCCCTCAGCAAGGAGTTTCGCAGGTTTGTGTAACTGGCTCCAGTAGAAAAGTAACATGTGACAGACAGCGGAAGACAATGACAGGATACATGCACTCAAGAACAGCTCACTGCAATAAGACAGCAAGTGAGGCTGAGGGTTCTACGCCAATCTGGTAACCCCAAATAAATAACAGCCCCCCCCACATTAAAGCGGAGGATAATTATAATATTCACACCCCAACTACAAGTCGGAGTATGCAAGTAATATCGCCTAAGTGATACAAGTGACCCCCCCATGTACAGAAAGCAGTGTATATGTTCAATACATTCAAGCAGGAAACGGCTCCCATAGAAAAGGTCAACAGAATTTGGACGCTGTCACTCGACGGGATCTAATGCCGCAGTTCTTAGCCCAGATATGGGAAGAGTGACAAGAAATACAACCACAATATTACAACGTATATATTATATACATAGAGGACCCACATTTGCAGAGCCTGTAACAACTCCCATACATGATGGCAGAAGGGTTCTGGGGGAGGAAACCTAACTCCTCAGGTGGATGAGGACTTT
Organism: Limnodynastes dumerilii; assembly: GCA_011038615.1. Taxonomy (NCBI): domain Eukaryota; kingdom Metazoa; phylum Chordata; class Amphibia; order Anura; family Limnodynastidae; genus Limnodynastes; species Limnodynastes dumerilii. Next base: position 46,100 of record WWET01003975.1, on the reverse strand, counting down.
CCCCACAGACCAGGAGAGCTAACACAAAAAGCAATCAATGAACTTCAGCTTCTTACTTGTGGCCACAACCTTACAGAAATCTAAGTTAAAAAAAACCAAAACAACCACTTTAAAAGCTGAAGGCACCCCCCCCCCACTAAATGTGTGCGGCTTGTATTTCAACAGTGCCTTAAAAAGGGGGAAATTACTCCAACTTAGTGCAATAGCTTAACACTAGCTTACAATAGGTCTTGTAGCCGAAATGTCGTTAAAAACAGCCTGTCGGGAGTCGTTTGACACAGATTGTTAAATGACATTCGAATCAGTGACCACGGAAACCAAAATACACAGAATACAGAGTTCCCATGGTTACAGTCGATATGGGAAACTTGTTAAATTACAACAGTGCATTTTGGGGTTGACACATTGCATTTGCAGACCCTGGGCTTATGTTTTTTCAGTAGGTTGTAATACCCAACATGACTTTTTAATGCAGTTACCCTTTAAGTATATTACTTGTGGTTGAACAGCTTAAATAACTCCTATAGCATGTTACCCATAACCCCCAGTGGTTTGTGACTGCCGAGATAATGATAAGACCAGACTGACATACAGGGTCCATTTAGATAACACTGGAGTTGCTGTGTGCAGGTTTACAAAGTGATAGAAACAAACACTGAACTTTATTATAGAACACAATCTATATTTAAAAAAACACTATTTAAAACCATTTACAATAAAAGGTCCCTTTAGCAATACCGATTTGGTTGGCCACAAGTGTGGAACCACCCTTTTGTAGTCACAATCCAATGAAATGATAAAAAGCCTGGCCCGTCAAGGAAGGAAAAGCCCTGCAGTCATTGTGGATTGCTCACCAGACAGCCATTGCCACAAGTCATGACTATTGTGCAGACGCCAAAATAAGCCGATGCCTGCAAAGAAACCAGTCACCAATCATTCCACTGTCGTAGGACACGGGAATCTAACTTTTGGCTCATGTCTATCTTGTGCTCTATTTGTTTAACGGCAACGGGCTGGATCCTGCATTAATAAAGACAGGAGACTTGCTTGTGGACGTTACGTACACAAGTTGCCTGTTCGCTTGTGAATCCAGCATTGGAATGCAGCCGATGTTGTAATCGGTGTGGAATTCACCATGAGCACTGGGCACAGAATGTAGATCATATAGTAGAGACGTTCCAACGCCCTTGCGTTTCATCCTCCATTCTGCAAGTTGCCTTTCCGCATGCAGAAATTGTAGGGATTTTAAGGGTTCTGGATGTGAAAGGCCCATACATGCAAGAGTAGTGCAGTCTCCCCACATGTACTAAACACTGGATAGCAAATTCCGTACGTCAGCCTCCTTTGTGGAATCCGTTATTAAGTCTAGATCCAGTCCAATAAAGGCAGGGCCTACAGGAGCGCCAATCTGCTTAACTTAAGCCACAGCAACTTCATAATAGCAAGGCTACCCGCTGATAGAAGAGAGGCGATAGATATAATTAGAGCAGAGGGAAACTAACCCCCCACCCCCACCAGTCATGCCCGACAGGACCTCTCCGGGGGAAGATAAAACACCCATCGCCCATCATAAATATTGTAGCAATACAGTTTTTATTCTTCCTACATGAATCGAGTCACTTTACAATGCCTGCACACAGCATCCACAGTTATATGAGGTCAATCAACGGGATTGAATTAAAAGTACAGCCATGTTTTTCTCCAGCTCGCAACATCTGATGACTTGAGTTTAGCACCAAGTTCATAACATCCCTGCGAACCCTCCATCACCTCCTTGTGACTGGATACTGGATACTATTAGTCTCATCCATAAAAAGAACCCATCAGTCAATCTTTCTACCCCCTTCACTGCTCCTCTCCTGCCGAAATCTACTCTACATTCACCATAGCCTTTTTTTTTCAGCCATCATGTGAGCTCCAGAGGTCCCACATGAAGGTGTTTTGTCCATGTCCTGGCTGTATTTGGTGACTACTGAGCTTTTTCAGGCTCCGGTTGCTCTTGGGATGACAGAGTGCGGGGTGGGCTTGGGGACTTTGAAAAGTTCATTTCCAGTATATGATGCTGCAGGTGACGAACCCACTGCTCTTGGATGGAGAGAGGACCTTGGAACTGGATGTCGCAAAACCTGGAAAAGACACAATCATTAAGCGTATAATAAAGTAAGAAAAAAGCAGTAAGTGTTCTGGAGAGAGGGTGACGGCGAGGCATGTGAGAAATGAGGAACAAGGCTGGGTTTGGTTAAAGGTATTTGAATACAAGTTCATCTATGCAAAATTCATAATTAAAAGGTTTAGTTAATGCAGTGAATTGTGTAATAAAACCCAACATGAACACATTTGCCTATGATACTACTCAAAACTTGCCATGGAAATTGTAAGATAAAGTATGGGTGATGGAATTAATTGGTTAGCTGTGTGTTACACAGAAACATAGAAAGTGACGGCAGATAAGAGACACATGGCCCATCCAGTCTGCCAAGTTGTTTATTTAAAACTATACTGACCCTAGACCCTATTTACCCTCAATTTAGTCTGAGATTTAGGATATCCTTTTATTTATCCCAAGCATGTTTACACTGTTCTGCTGTGTTACCCTCTACCCCCTCAGATGGGAGAATATTCCATTTATCTATCCCCCTTTCAGTGAAGTCATTATCACCCTTTCAGTGAAGTAATTTTTCCGCACATTTCCTCTGAATCTTCCACCCTCCAGTTTATATTCATGCCCTTGTGTTATATTACTCCTCTTCCTTTATATAATGTCCCCTCCTGTACCTGTCGCCCTCCAGTTTATATTCATGCCCTCGTGTTCTATTACACCTCTTCCTTTGAAAAATGCCCCCTCCTCTAGCTGGTCACAACACTTGTGTGAAAACGGATATCATATCCCCCCTCTCCCTTCTCTGCATCTGTGTGAACTAGAGGAACCAAACATGTATAGCTTGGAGCAGTGACCTGGTTAAAAGCTTACATCAGCCTTAATTACCATCTATGAGAATGTGTCACAATTAGGTACATAATGAACCAACAAGGTCCAAAAAGAAGCATCAGAAGGTCCTATCCACACTGGGTTGTCATATACTCTATGCTGGAATAGCAAGCCATTGGCAGGTACTTTATTCACAAATCTAAATGATATTTTAAGTGAAGAGTTGACGACAACGTGCGATGGCTAAAACAAGAATTCACCTGCACTTCAACGTGTAAATATTCCCCACGAACTTGACTAATGAAGTCTGTGGAGGTCTTGGTACCAGGGAAGGGACGGGTCTTGCTCGTGGAGGTGGCCGTGGTTCCTCAGCTTTGGGTTGGAGTTCAGAGGCCACATCATCCCGTGACAGCGGAGTCTCGGGAGGCTTAGAGAGACGACGCTCTGCTTCTGTGGAGAGATTTTTATTGTTATTCTTGCCCATCCGTTACAATGCCTCTCCCGCGTCCTCCTGAACCTGGCACTTACTCTGCCCTTGTGCTTCTGCGGGCTTTTCTGCTAGTGTTCCTTGTGCTCCTGCATGCCGTTCTATCTCCGCCACCTTACCAAGGCTAGCGGCTGGACTCTCTCGCTCAACCGCCGCCGCTGCTTTTTGGGGTTGTGAAGCTCGCTTAAACTTTTTGCTGTAGGGACGCCCGCCTTGAATGTAGCTGAGATAGGCGCCGGCCTTCTGAGGCCGCTGCTTCATCCACTCGCGTAGTGTTTCGATGGGGGAACCATTCACGCACCATTCGGTCACCCCAAACTGACGCAGGTGAGCCCGGGCGTGACTGGCAAGCGCCTTTCGGTTTTCAAAATAAAGCCCACACAGCTCGCAGCAAGCCTCCACTGGCGAGGAAGAAAGGGGAGACGGACCATTAGCAAATAAAGAAGAGAAAACACATAACAGCACAGCAAAAGCCAATACTTGGTGCAGCAGCCCCCCTCTGGATTACTTACAAGTTGTGACGGTTTTGTCAGGCGAGGACTTGACCTTCACTTTGAAAGGAAGCTCTGTTTGGATGTAAGCTTTTGGCTTCCCATCTGGAGAATAGGTTTTAGGCTTGTTGTCACCCTGTATGAAAGGTTTAGGCTTGGTTTCTCCAGGTACATAGGATTTAGGCCTCCCATCACCTTGCAAAAATGCCTTTGGCTTGTTTTCCCCTTGGAGAAATGACTTGTGCCTGTTTTCACTTGAAAGGAAGCCCTTGGGTCTGCCATCGTGCATGAACGTCTTTGGCCTCCCTTCTCCACTCTGCAGGAAGGTTTTGGGCCTCCCATCACTCTGGACAAAGGCTTTCGGCCTGTCACCTTGCATGTAAGACTTTGACGGTGGCTGGTTGCAAGCTTTCTGCTCTAAGTTTCCGTAGCCCTTTGGTTCAGACTGGGTAAGCCGTTGTTCATGGGATGCTGGTCTTTTCGTTAGCATAGGGGAAAGAAAACTGTTATGGGGACGTCCGTGAGGGGACACGGAGAGGTCTCGAGCCATCCCTGCCGATCCAATACCAAGGGGAGATAGTCTGTGTGAAGGACTGGCGGGCTCATCCCCTCGAGGTTCTTTCTTAATGTTCGAAACATGTGGTGGTGTTGGACGCCTTTTGCGGATTATTTCCCGCAACGTGTCAATGGGCGAGCCGTTCACGTGCCATTCTGTAACTCCCATTTGGCGCAAGTGCGAGCGAGCGTGACTCGACAGTCCCTTACGGTTCTCAAAGAATTCGTTGCAAAACTCGCAGCGTATGTCGCGGGTGGGGTCCGCGCGGGAGGCTGGAAACAGGACAGAAGCAACAGTTAACGAAGGCAATGGCAGATGTTTAAACAAACAATGAAAACATAAATGGGAAGAAGGATCGCGGCGAAAAGGGGAGAACAGACAGGAAAAGAAACAGACGGATAAGTCACAAACAAGCTGCATAAAACAGAACCAGGGTCTTATAAAATGCTAACGACACACATGCACCCAGGTTATTGTGCAACCTAACCAAAGGAAAAGAGGGTCAAAATATTTGAAAGTCACCAACTGAGATAAAAAGACGGACGCTCTACCACAGGATGAGCATTAGCCGAGATCGCGTAAGGAACATGAAGTACTAGTTCAGCTTTCACTCACATTAAAGGTTTAAACTCAGACACATTTCAGCCCCACAAAGCAGTCTGGGAACATTTTACAGAAGACTAAATCACACATTTTATGAACAAGTTCTAGATCTTCAAAAGGTATTCTTCCAGCTTAATACTAAGCTTGATGCCGTCAGCTCTGATATTCGTGCAAAGATTTGATTGTTTGCAGTCGCAGAGAACCTTACAGACGCTGAAACACACACGCATTGGGCTTATTTCTTAACTGCGATGATTGATATTTGCCAACACCCAAATCCCGCACTAGTAGATGTACAAAAACAGATCTGATTGGGTGCTATTCCCCATTGCTGTGTTGCATCAAGAAATTCCATATTCACCTCCTGTCTACATCCAGGATACTTAAATGGCAGCACACACAAAAAAAGGCATACCTTGGCAAGCATGCAATGCCAATAAGTGAATTTCACACCACGCAGGGTTAAGAATGCTAAACAATGGCCACAGCCTTTGTCTCCCCCCAACAGGTGATGTGTTTATTTTATAACAAGGTAGGTCAAAGGAATATTATGTCCTAAATTAAAGGAAGCAAACAGTGGAGACACACACAGCCCGACCAATGCGCTTACAGTATACAAGTTATGGACAAACCTTTCAGGACACTAGGAAGGGTAACTTGGGAAAGTGATTTGAACTGAAGATGAAGGCAACAGACAACATGGGAAGCAATGAAGATGATGAGCAGTTACATGTAGAGCTGCGGATCGGTGACCCACTTACATAAGTTTAAAGGTGAGAGTTCGGAGGGCCACTCGCTGGCCTGGTAGGTAGGAAGCCGAGGAGGCTTGCGTTGTATTGCCGGAGCCATCCCACTGTAAGGGTGGGAGCCGGAAGGGGAGGAGGGAGGATGATGTGGGAGGAGCTTCTCCGAGCCGGGGCCTCTGATTCTGTTGCCCGTTCTGGGACAGGTGCCACTGGCCAAGATCTCCCGCAGGGTGTCGATGGGCGAGCCGTTGACGTGCCACTCTGTAACACCCATCTGACGAAGGTGAGAGCGTGCGTGGCTCGACAGGCCCTTTCGGTTCTCAAAGAACTCGCCGCAGAACTCGCAGCGGACTTCTTCCGAACTCGGGGCTGAAGGAGGAGGGGATGACATATAAATTGCTGTCTTGAGAAAAGTAAAAATACAAAGATGGAAGGGGGGTACCAGGAGCAACAGCAGCTGCCCCCAAATGGGTATCCTTATTCAGACATCCACTGGATCTTAAGACTGAACATCACACACATTTACCGGGCTCCGTAATACACAGGTGTTCAAATCACCAACACACAATCTAGGCATCCAATTAGATGATCTATTCAGTAGGTGTCCCGGTAACGTCATTAGCTCCCTACTGAACAGATGAGCCGCATTCCCTTTCATTCAATCACATAATGGCTGCCTATACTGTGAGCTTGGTAAGTGAACACTGAGGGTTATCAGTAATAAATTGCAATGCAAACACAGTGACTTTGTTGCTCAAGACTGAAGCTTTAAAACCCTATGTAGCTTGCATGGGCAAAAATCACATAAATATACCAAGGTACAATAGCCTGAGCAAAGAGACACTGTGCCAGCAGGAAATCTGCGTGCAGGAGCGAGGAAGTGGAGGGGAGGTTGAAAAGTGAAGCCAAGATGCTGGGCAAGGCCATGCAAGACTAAGCTTAGCAGAAAAACCAAAAGGAAGGATGCGTTTAACTGCAAGCATTATAGCCAAGCCAAAAAACTAAAGGTTCTCCTGAATATTATCCACAGAACCCGAATATTTTTTACATATATATATATATATTAAAGGAAGAAAAGGAAAATCAAATGTTAAAGATGGGACTAGAAGGTAAATAAAAAATTAAACAACAGCGTTCTGTTCAAAGTAACTTGCATCACCATGTCCTACCCATAATCTATCATTAAAAGGGTGCTCTCAAAACCAACAGCAGCAACAGAGCATACAAGGAGACCATAGATGCCAGCACATTTTAACAAACAGGAATCAAGCGTTTGCTTCTCAGTTCCCTTTGTACATCCTCAAACTAGGTTTTTAAGACCAATAGGTAAACACTTGCAATCCCACCCGTGCTGCCTTTTCATAGAGACTAGCAACAATTCATAGGAATCTGCTCTGAAACCTATCCTACCTGGATCATGGCAATAGTGATGCAAAAAAAAACAACCCATCTGCAAGCATTATGTGCGGAAAGAAGGCTTAGTACAGGGTTTAGCAGAAGAGGAAGCTCAAGACTTTGTTAGTGTGTAAGCCGGACTTTGTGCGTGTCAAATGCAGCAGCCTATCGATTGTGGCAATTATCGTGCAAACGCAAGCAAGGATTAATAAAACGTCCAAATACTCAGAGAACATTGCATGCTACCAGCGACCGTTATAGAGCGGAAATGCGTTACATGAGCTTTCATGCACCTCTCTACAGACAGAACGTATGGGGTGCCATGGAAAATCATCTGTGTTTTGCCACCTGTAAGTACCTGGAGTAGCTTAGGCAGACGTTTGAGTGAGAGTGTGAGAGACATTATACCAAAATACTCTACAGTGAGCTTGAACCAGACCTTACTAGCACTTCCCAGGCAGTTGCTCAGGCGTCTATTCTAATATTCTGGTTAACAGTACCTTGAGTGAACCCACCACCACCACGGTACAGCAGAGGAAGCCATTTTGCAGTCTGAACCAACATGCAGTCTCTAGGAAACTCGACCCATTATGAAATCCCTTTATGTGTCAATGAGGTAAACTGTTACTGCATGCAGGAATATCTTCTCCAAAATGGCTGCCTCCATAACATGTATCCGATTAGCAAACCATAGAGATCTCAGCTGAAGAATAGCATTACAAGCAGGACAGCGGACAATATACAGCCTATCCCATTAGCTACATTTCCAGGAAGGAGCAGAACTTTGCGCAGCAAAAAGGGAGGTGGAAGATTAGCAATAAATAATAAACTCTATTTTCATGACCTATGTAACAGTAGGTAAAATCAAAGGTAATGGCCAACGCATGGCAGTCACATCCACAGCTCAGGTTTATGATTTAAAGAACAAACATTTCCTAAGCTTCAACGTCACTTATTTTCTAACAACCTTTATGCACCAACCTTACATCTTAATACTTACACAGGTTAAGTGGGGCGGAGGCATTTTTTTGTGACCAGTAAGGGTCCATGTTGGGCTTACAGGCTTGAGGAGAGCTTTTCAGCTTCTTCACCGGTGGGGTCCTAGAAGGAGGGGGCCTGGGATGTGCGAGGCCTGCTAGCGAGGCCTTAGAGTGGTTGCCAGCAGCTTCCATCTTGCCATGAGAACGTCCAGCCTCAGACTTTATATGGGCAGCGCCAGTGTCTATTAACTTCGTGTGGGAGCCAGCCTCAGGTGACAGAAGACGCGAGGCTCCTGCTTCCACTATTTTGATTTGTGTACTATTTCCTTTGCCAGTGGGAGACTTAAAATGTGCGGAAGTCTCTATTGGTCCCATATGCTCGGTAAACTTTAAGCCACTCTCTGCTGGCACGGAGCGTGGGCTGCTCTCGGACACATCGGCAGACGCACCATTGCTCCCCTTGTTTGTGCTCTCTATTTTTTTAGTAAAAAGACCGGATTCTTTGCCCTTTGCGCCAGTGCCGGATGGATTGTGGTCTGTTCCAGGGGCTGAGGCGCTATCCCCGGAAGCTTTGGAGTGGCATTCTGCATCCGCTGGCGACTCACCCGACATTCTCTTCTTGAACTCCTCGCTTTTGATGAGGGAGTTGAGAGCAGCGATTGGGGAACCTTTGGCATCGGGATCCATCACGCCCAAGTGGCGCAAGTGGGCACGGGCATGACTGGACAAGCCCTTTCGAGTCTCAAACCAAGCACCGCAAAACTGGCAGTCATTTTCTCTACTGGGTTCTCCTTCCATAGCTGTGAAATGAGGGGATGGGGGGGACAAAAACAAAAATGGGAAATGAGGCAATGACATGCAATGGAAAAAAAACAAGACATACACATAAATAAAGATGAGGAAATCATAAGGTGGGTATGGATATAAGGAGTAAACAAGTTGTAAAGAAGTGAATGGTGATGGGAGTGCACGGAAACAAGGAAAGAAGAAGAAAATAAAGTAAGAAGGGTGTGAGGATAGGCTGAAAATTACGATAGATGCTCGTCTCTCCCCTCCCATCAGTCCTGATGAAGCTGCAGACCCATCCCACTGGCTATAGCAGACTCCCAGTACCACTCACTCAGATTCAGAGGCCCGTCCTCGTCCCCCCATTGGCCTTTGGGGGATCCTGGCTGGGGGCTTCCCACCTTCTTGGGCCCCAATAAACTCTCGTCTTTCGGCAGCTTGCCCTGCTTGGCCAGCTCGTTCAGAAGGTCAATAGGGGCACCACTGCTCTCCGACTCTGGCACCCCGAGGTGCCGCAGGTGGGAGCGTGCATGGCTGGACAGGCCCTTCCGGGTCTCGAAGCATGCTCCACAAAGCTCACACGTGATGGGACCGGGGCCTGGCAGGGGTACCAATCACAAGCTGAATTACTGGGCTGGCACGGATACAAATACTAAATGGACCCAAGAGGATTCAACTGTTGAAAGTGCAGCGAGATACACAAGCCACTTATACTAAGCCTTACCAGAATTTAAACATCTATGACTAGTTCTTACCAGAATTAAAATAATTACAACTAAGCCTTAACATAATAAAAAGCCGCTATGTAAATAAATCATTAACTATGTACTGTGCCATTTGGAAATGATAATTAATGCAAGAAATCTCACTGATGGCAAAGCAGTGTCTATACAGAGTATCAGTATAAATGTATGTATATATACATATATACACATTTATACTTCGATTTTTTGTAACAACCAGTTTCTAGAGCAACTTACCCAAATAAACACATGAACCACAAACAAGCAAGCAAGCAAGCCAACTACCAGGGGTGTCATAAATAACAATGTGTGGCATAAAATGGGCACCAGTCTGTCCTACGCACAGTGAAACTAGTGGCTTATCCCTTACAAGCATACCATAAAATTGCCTCGGCGAAACATTACCCATGCACGCAAGATAAAAAAAAAAGAAAGATTGACAACGAGAATGCTGAAGGCTACTTCACTACAAACTAAAGTTCAGAAAGAAACGGTGTTTCCAAGAAAACAGAAGTATAAAATACTTAGACCTCAAAAAGGTCACTTTGGTCAAACTTCTTCATCTTTTTTATTTTTTTAAGCAATATCACTTTTTAACAATTTTCCCACGACAAACAATTGGCCAGCAAGACCTAGTGTCATTTTGGAAGAATACGCTGGCATAACGTTTCCAGAGCATAAGATAAAATAACTGGCATTTACAAAAAAAAATAAAAAAGTAATAGTTTATAGAGTACACCCGGAAAATCAGGGTGGAAAGTAGAAATAGAATGACAGCCAACTGAGTTAACTGTCATTGCTGTATGCAAGAAATATTAAATAAAATACTGCAATCCCTGTTGCCAAACTCTGTTTACACTTCACAGTCCATAGCTTTGCACCGCAGCACACAGGTCACATTTTCAAAATCCGTCCACCAGAACTTTTCCGGTTAAATACATGGATTGTTCTTCACTAATAAAAATGGGCTCCAATACAGATTGTGGCATAGCTGCACTGACAGCAATAAAGCATGAACACCCAAAACTGTACACAGCAATAGACGTCTGTAAGCATACTAGATTCTAATCATTAAGTCCTAGCGCTCGCTACTTACGTAGGCACAGACAACCTACCTTTTGAGTCATCCGCTTTGCTTGCACTTTGATCAGAAGCCATTTTCTCTAGACGGTTCTGTTCTTGTTTGGAAAGCAGAGCTCGCCCCAGATCTAACGGTGTCCCATCCTCCTCATCTGATCCTAAAGCTGCAAGAAAGAGGAAGGACAGCATTATCAGCAGCAAAAACGGGACCAGCTCAAAACGTGAGGCAGAAATCAGTTTAGATAGGGTAAGGGTTGCTAATGATTGGCCTCCCACCATTCTTGTCGCACGATTATGAATAATGTGAAGAGCCATTCAGTATGGCCCTCATTATCAATGACATTTCAACTCCATTGCCGCCCTCTCCAATTCATTATTCCCAGAGTTCAGAGGAGAGTCATTGAAATGATAGCATGGGGTCACTAACAATATAGATCGTTTGCTAGAATATACCAAATCCATCAATCGAAGGCAACGTCCCAGTGTTTAGTGTAAAGACCATACATAAAACACACAATCAAAAGAACTGCAATAAACTTCTAAGCAGTCACCTGTGGCGTTCTCTTACACAAACATTTTCTAAACAGTCAGATGTGACATTCCCTAACTGAAAACACACAGCAGTCACACTAATATATATACATTTATATATATATATATCTCGATCTGAAGAGTTCATGACCACAGTGTGTTTTGAAGCAGAGTCACTTAAACCGAAACACACCTCAAATTCAGATAAATGATAAAAATCTCTTAAACACATAACATCCAGAAAGTGTGCATTTAACACCCAGAATACCAGCCACACATACCTTTGGCACTAATAGCCGACTTTACCACAAATAAGCCACGCAACTTGTGATCCCAACACTCAGTGGTAGAAGTCAGGACTTTCCTCACAGCCTGCAGAATAAACTTCCACGATCAGCACATAAGAACAACACATAGGCTATATCTAGTTTACACACATATCACATGCAGCAGCTGTCTGTGACACCCACGTGTCCAGGGTCTGCACATCACACTCCGCAAATATCTCCCTACACAGGCAGTGGTTACATACATCCCTGTGACACCTGGGGGGTGGACACTAATTAAGCTATATACACATGCACCTAGGGTAATCACATCACCCTCTCAGCAAATACCTCCCTACCCAGGCACTGGTTACATACATCCCTATGACACCCAGGGAATCTGCCCACCTCAGGTATAGGATATTGGGGAACTGATTGCGCTTTATATGCTATACACATGCACCCGGGGTCTACACATCACGCTAAACAAGTAACTCCCTACCCATGGACTGGATCATATTACATGCATCCCTGTCACACCAAGGAGATGTGCCCATCTCAGGTATAGGAGATCTGGACACTGATTACTCTATATATGCCATACACATGCACCCAGGGTCTGCACATCACCCTCTCAGCAAGCATCTCCCTATGCAGACACTGGCTCCATTACATTCACCCCTGTGACACCCCGGGGTCTGCCTCCTCAGGTGTAGGAAATCCGTGCACTGATTGCTCCACACATGCTCCAGCGTCTACACATCACCCTCTCACCTCGCTGCCCAGACACTGGCTCCACTCTCCCCCGCCTGTGACTTCCATGTACCAGGGGCCACCTTCCAGTCACACAGGCAGCACTCACCCGCTGCGCTCCCGGCCTCCTCTCCCCGCCTCGCAGGCCCAGCTTCCTCCCGACACCACGAACGCACTCTTCTTCCCGCCGCCCTCTCCTCTTCCTCTTCTTGGCCCCTCCTTTCCGGCGCCCCACACTCCCCATCCCCGATGGCGCCCGGCGGCGCGCTCTTTCCGGGTTGCCAGGGCCCGGCCTCCTTTGTCCGCTCGCTGGGCGCCGCCATTATGGAGTAGGGAAAAAAAAAAGGGGGAGGGAGGCGTGCGCGGGCACGAGGCCAGGCCACCTCAATGGAGTGACGAGCGGCGCCGAGAATGCGGGAGCAGCCAATCACAGAGGGAAGCGCGCGGATGGAATGCAGAGCATGGGGAGGGAAGGAGTGATAGAAGCAGAGAGATTCACAAACACCGTGTACACTGCAGACTGACCATAGCCCTAGCTGGCCGTGCTCCAAGCCCAATCTCTGGCCATTCACCTTTCATAATACTAGATAGATGCTATACGTGCAACTTTATAGTCATTTATCTGTAAATAGATATGACAGATGTGTGTGTGTATATAATTATATATATATATATACACACATATGCATACACACACATCCGCGCTGCGATATAACACACATGTTATGTCACAGCGCAGATGTATGGTGGTAGGTTGGGCTGCTAGTTAGGTACGTGAGTGAAAATGCTGGAACCCTATCTTGTTGCTACGTAATTTTAATGTGCGCACAAGATTATCGTAAGTAAGGACTAAACCCAGCCCTGATTTAAATATGAAGGGCAGTCTATTGTGCGTATAAAGCGTTGCAAGTCCCCGCTGCAAAGGCTCGCATTGCGACTGTAAAATGTAGTCCACTATTTAACAGCGACTTAGGGACAGGCGTTGTTTTTCGGCTGTCCCTATTTAGAATGAGAACCCTCTCACGATTTTTTTTTTAATGAATGGGGGAGAACACAATTCGCATACTCACCCATTTACTTTCAGGAGCGCCACCAGGGACTTAGGGATAGGCTGCAGGGGGAGACTTAGGGTTTGGGTTAGGGAGCGGGTTGGGGGAAAACACGCCTTTCGGAACACCTTCTTTGGTGCATTGCCTCATTGAGGCATAAGCAATTGATATCCCAGCCAGTTCTGAACTGGCTGGGAGCAAACGGCCCTTTCAAAATCGGGCCGTTCGCCACAGGGATCCACACTCCTAAAGTATGCACGGAGGTCTGGCCTGACCCACGTACGAAACTGTAGGACACATGGAAGCAACTTCTGTACATTCAGCGTTCTGGGCATGCTCAATGAGTTTTAAGAAAGATTGATTTACGCAAACAGCTTGCATAAATCAGATATCGTACCGGAGTCTGGATCTAGTCCCACAACTTGTATCTGGCCACATGACCCAGAGTTCTGTACTGGGAGTGTTTCCAAGGGCACATAAATTGATTCCCGTATGTGCAGTATTTAAACTGCAAATTGAGGGTGTGCTAAGTATCCTCTTATTTATCCAGACTTTTGAGCTGTCCCCATTTTACATGAGGACGTGGCTCCGAGTGCAGCAGTATAAGATGTCTGGAACTAATCAAACTGCACATCAGATTTGACCTTGGCCTTACTCTTGATAAAAAAAACTATATTTAAATTCAGCCGATCAAGTTCCCTTAGACTTATTTTCCCTCCCTTTTCCTAATAGATATAACCTTAAGCTGGGATCCTGTGTTACAAAGCTGCAGTTAATAAAAAAAAACAAAAACCTTTGGGCTGGATTACACCTGGCTAAATGCAAGTTAATACAAATGACCCATATTGTGTGGAGAATGGTGGTTGACCTGAAAAGGTGACAATGCTTTCCAATGACTTTAAATAAACTTTTTTCCTGATCAGTTCAACATTTATTGTGATTTTAAAAAAAAATCTATTAATAAAAACTGGATAGAATTTTTATTTGAATGATCAAATTTCCACGGAAAATACGTGAGCAAGGAAATGGATCCCAAAACTGCAAATTGGCTCTCTATAAAAATTTGCATCTCTATGTACTAGAGCAGGAGGACGGCCATGTAATGATGTCACATGACACAACGACTTGTGACATCACTGCTACTAAAGGGTATGCGGACAAGATAGAAAAAGACAGGTGCTAAAGGAGCAGGAGTAGGTAGAATAAAGGTTGTTAAAGCAGGGAAAGGGAGGGATAAAGCCAGGATACACACTTGGGTCTGATTGCAGGCTGGTGATGATGCAATGTGATGTCATCAGTAATGGCATAAACAGGCACAAAGGCTTCTTACCGTCTGTGTCAGTGTCCTGGTGCCAGGGTGGAAAAGGGGGTAGTGGACGACCGGGTGAGCGGGCTAGCAGTCGAGCAAGGACATGGATGGGAGACACTGTGAGCTCCCAGTTGGTGATACCAAAGTCTCGCAGGTGGGCACGGGCGTGACTGGAGAGGCCAGCACGAGTGTCGAAACCAGCACCACAGAACTCACACCGCATCAGGCTGAAGGTACTGGGGTCAAAGTTGGCCACTGCAGAGGGGGAGATGAGATCACCTGGCGTCCTGTGCTACTTAAAGTTGCTCACCCGGCCTCCTTTGGCACTAAGCCTGGCTCGCCTAACCTGTGCTACTCACCCGGCCTCCAGCACAAAGCCTGGCTCACCTAACACCTGTTCTGCCTGGGCCTACAAGTAATATAATCAGGACTCCAAAAACCCTAAATCAGTCTACATTCTGCTGAACAGAGGCCGGGTGGATCTCCTGTCACTAGTAATATATATATGGTCATTTTCCACATCACTAGAACACACCTGTCCTGACCAAGACTCCTCACCACCCTCTGCGGTACAGAAGAACAACAAACAACAAAAACTCTAATATGACACTATACTAGGATATATATAAGCCTCTGCTCTGTCCTATCTATGGTCATTCTCAAACCCAGAAATAAATGTCACATTTAAGCTGTGTACACACTGATGTTATTACTCATGGGGCCAGATTTACTCGGCTGCGGGTTTGGAAAAGTGAAGATGTTGCCCATAGCAACCAATTCTCTAGTAAGTAATAAGAAAGAGCTAGAATCTGATTGGTTGCTATGGGCACTTTAGCAATAGTAGTAATGGATTCTAGCCACGATCTGCGTAAATTTGCCCCACTCCTGTGGATCTTTTAGAAACCCTTCCCATAATTCTCTGCTGCAACAATATGTACACCCACAGAGTGATTGTGGAGAAAGAATAAAGGGCAATCATGGCAGAGAAGATCTGTTGTAAGCACGCACTCAATATTTCTCCAGACATCGTGACATCGCAGAAGTAAGCCAAATGACACGATGCAATCCTGTTCCATCTATTCTGCAGCATCGTTGGACCATATGCACCAATAAGATGTCGGCCCTGACAGTGTGTACCCAGCTTAACGCCTTCACTCTCCACAAGGCTTGACCATTCACTAGTGACCTGAATACAGAGTATTACCCTCACGTTAGTTTAAAATCCTTTCACCACTGACATCCTAACACTGTAAATTACACCATTCCACCTAAGCAAGCTCTCCTAAACACCAATTTCGAACCATATTATCTCGGCCAACTTCACTGGCTTCCAAGGGGACTAACTTGCTACCTTGGCATCTTAGGCTATGCTCTTGCCCATTAAAAAGACTATACCGATTGCACAGCCTGTCCTGTTATTTTACCCATATGCAACCCAGTCTACATCTTCTGCGCTATTCAGTTTAGCTCACATTGTTTACTTGCAAAGTTATTACATGACAAAACAATCATCAGCAATCTGCAATTAACAGTTCATTTTCCTGTAAAACACTACTACAGCTTGCTAAATAGATATAATTGTAACAAATATAAAACTAAAACAAAAACATACCAGAAAAGTTAAACTAGCATGTGATCACAGCAGAAATACATTTAAAAGACCCAAAACCTCAAACAAACCACTTTTATTAAAGAGAATCCTTTTAAGTTTATAAATCTAAATGTATATGTTAATTATTTATAATTTGTATAAATCCAACCTTATGTTTTAGTATAGGTTAGAATAAAAAGTTCTGTTTGAGGTTAAGGGGTCTTGAAATTTACAGTGCAAAATTATTCTTAATTATAAGAAGATAGTAAAAGTTGACTATCAGTAGTAACAGTCTAAATTGCCTCGCTCTCACTAGTAAAACATCTCCAGATAAAGGACAAGACATCTCTCACCTTTCTTGCGTTTCTTCTGAAAAGAGTAGTTTTGTTCGATGGCCTTTACTTCTTCGGCTGATATGAAGTGCCTCACGTTATAGCTAACTCCAACGCGGTTCAAGTGTCCCCTGACGTGATTGGCGAGGCCTATTCCGTTGTGGAAGCGATCAGGACAATAAGGGCACTCCCGTTCCTCACTTCGTAGCCCAAGGGCTTCAAGTTGGCTTGCATATTTGGGATCCATTAATAGGACATCTAAAGGTACATCATCTTCCCCATCATCTGCCCATTCATCTCTAACTAGATGGTGGTCAAGAGATTGGCGTGCCATCAGGCTCCTATTGCTTGCCACAATCTTTTTCCCATAACCCCAAGATGGATTTGTCCTAGTTCTCACTTTCTTAGAGTCAATATTTTTTAGCAGGACCACAGCCACCTCCTGTCTCAATTGATGTCTTTGGTCTTCCTCGCCTCCCCCACCAGCTCTCAGGGCATCTTTAAATTTACTCTTCAGCTTCACCGCAGCCTCTGGAAGCTGAATGTTCTTTCTGGGTGTATTGATGTCTCCCTCATTATGCTGCTTATTGTGCAAAATACTTTCGGATTCTTCCCCAGTTGGAGCCTTCTTACTTGCTTTACTAGGGCCCTGCACTACTTTCCACCCCTGTTCAACTGTAACATCTGCTTCCGGGTTTTTCCACATCTCTTCATTTGCTGGTTCTGAAGTTTCACCTCCGTCTAGCATTTCAGATGACACTCTTAAAGATGTTGGATTTCCCCGGGTCTCCCCACCAACTTTCTTAACATGCGTCTTGGCATGCTGAACAAAAACTTTTGAAGAGTTTGTACCGAAGAGGCATTTGGGGCACTGTAAACGGGCATCTCGTCCTTCATCAGTCAAGCTCTCTAATTTGCTAATTTCCTCCATTATTTTCTGTCTGGACTCTTGATGAAGTTGGCGGTGAGACTCTAGACTCTCTTCATCTCCGAATACCTTCCCACACTCTCCGCATGTGTGAGGTTCTTCACCTGTCTGCACCCCTTCTCCTTCTCCTTCTTGCGAGTGTTGGAACATGTGCTCCAAAAGGTGGGCTTTTTTCTTGAAGTAAATGCTGCACTCAATGCAAGTGTAGACAGAACCATCTTCCTCTTCTTCTTCCTCCTCCACTTCTACATGTGCATCCTCTTCTGAGTAGTTTCCCCCATGCCAAGCGTCATGATTGGTTCCAAATTGTAGAGATCTTCTGAATGCTGGCAATGTAAGGGGTGATGGGTTTGACCTTGACATGATTAATTGTGAATGGCTTTCTACATCCTCCAATCCTGAAGCCCAATCTATCCTTCTGTTCTGTAAGTACTGGTCATCTGAAGGCATTTCATCAGATTCCCTTTCAACATCTTCATGAGTGTCTGTAGCAGAAAATCCCCAGGAAGCATGAGTGCTGGAATGGTGTGACTCAATGTGGCGTAGAGCTGGATGGTCAGGTGGTGGAAGTGTATATTTAGAAGGAAGGTGCTCTTGTTCTGAGCTGTAAGAAAGAAAGGCAAAGGAAAGTCAATAGGAAGTTTCCTCCTAACCTCCATTCTCTTACTCACATCAGCACAAGGCACTAGCTAACACGAGATCTGCACTCATTTCCTGAAATAAGTGTACTGCTGTGAGCAGTTTTATGATGTCTATTTATCTGGTCTAGCTTGTATGATGGTCTTTGTTGGATTGAAGACTTGTTCCATTCCCTAGCCATGATTGTTTGCCTCAGTCCAGTATACCCACTCTCCAAGATCAACACAAAGGGCCTGATTCAGACTTAAGAAGGAGCTTGAAAATAAGAGAGGAAAGTTACTACTGGACAAAACCATGTTGATTGCAGGGGGAGTCAAGTTAATTGTATTCTTTGCATGCAGGGATATATCTTTGAATTGCTTAGTGCACACAGATACTGACCGGCTTTACTATCACACTGTTATTTAGACTTGGGATAGGAAACATCACCTCTCAACTCCAATAATGTTTGCAAAAGATGAAATAGGACTCCCCTGCAATCAACATGGTTTAGCCCAGGAGTAACTTTCCTCTCAATTTTAAGCTCCTTCTTAAGTCTGAATCAGGCCCAAAGCTCAAAACATCCACTGGGATGTAAATTTATGGAGGTGGTTTTTAAGAACACCTGTTTCTGTAGTCTGTGTACCATCTTGTAATTGCTGAGGAATAATCTTCATCACATACCTTGCCGGTTGTGATGTCGACAGTCAAAATGTCGATGGTTGAATATTATGTTAGTATTACATTTATATTATTATACTTCTGAAATATTACAAGCTGCTTGCAATACATTAGGTTTACAGATGTTACAAACAAATGCTAACATATTACTCAACTACTGACATTCTGACTGGTCCACATTTCATACCAGACCCATCTGTGTTGTCTATAGCTCCCGATTCAGCTTTCTGGGTTGATTATTGGCTGATCGGGCCAGTTTCTGGGCTTATCCAATGATAATGGGTGCAGGGCAGCAGGAGTCCACTATATGTTATATGTTGACCCTGGTTATCAAAGTGTCATGTTGGGAGCCGGGGACAGAACATAGCATGTGTCTGGTTTAACTGGTTGTAGGTTCTAGGAAAGGAGTTTGGTAGTAAATGCATCTAGACTCCTAGAACTATTGCACAGTTAGGACTTATAATGATGAGTGCTTGATAGTTGAGTAATAACTGCATGTTACAGAGGATAAAAAACACCAAGACAAATCAGATAACAACAGGGTGGCCCATCCTGCAACACTGTCTTATCTTTTACTGACACAGCACCCATAGATCGGGTGAAGGGTGTTGAAGGAAAGACTTTTATGTTTGTTGATTTATCTTACTGTCTCCCTCTACACACAAGTCAATATATAGTTGCAGGTTACGAATTCATAAATTCTCTTTAGGCATCTGAAGCCCTGTACTAGTAATATGAAACACTATTCCTTACCGCCCCATGATGCCACACTTTATCTCGTTTGGATCTCTGGGATGGGTCAGTCTCAAGCCTAAAGAATTAAAGAATTAATCAATATGAGGCAAATCACATAGGAAGATAAACACTTTATCTCTCTCCTCTGACTAGGTAAAGAGATGACCATCAACTGGACCTTATTTAAACTGGTTACATGCTACACTTCAGATACACCATGTGATCATTATAGGTCAACTTTTAGATGGACGATATGACTAAACTGCTTCAGTAAGACATGCAAAGGGCAAAACCACCATAAAGAAAATCTGGCCACAGACTGATAATCAAACCAACCATCAGCTTATTAGCATTGGTGCATTGTGTTGGGGTGACAATCCCAATGATCGGGAAGTGTGTGGTCACTATACAATGCTCCTGTCTATCTGATTGGAGTCAGATAGATTGTACAGTGTGTAGTCAGCTTTTATCTTTAGAGCCTGCTAGACACTGTAGGACAGAGCCAACAAATCCAGTCACCCCTGCCTCCTGTAACTATTATATATCTGCTAGATCTATAAAAAGTACTCATATACCCTTTCACATCACCACCAAAGACCCAGGTTTTTGGTGGTGATGTAAAACCACCACTTCCGGGAGACCCGGGTCAAGAGACCCGGGACTTGAACACGGGAAAAAAGAAGGGTTTTTCCCGTGTTCAACCCGGGAAGGGAGGCAATGTGAAAGGACCAGGGTTGTTTTCAACCCGGGTCTTTCACTTTGCCTCCTGATTGGTGCAGATTTGTCTACTTTTGCTATGGCTGAGCATGCTGATGATTGTAGCACTACAAGCATCAGCATGCTCTTCAGCGTTAAAATTCCACTAAAACCCAGGTTTTTGGTGGACTTATAACGCTGCCATGTGAAACTCACGGCACTACTCCCAGAAGAGTCCCGGGTACAAAACACCGGGTTTTTCTGGGAGGGTGATGTGAAAGCGGTACTAGTAAAAAGTTTTTTGCCACGTAGCCAGGGTCTATTGTCCATTATTAGCAAGAAAGACAAGTCAAGGGAAATACACAAATACTCAAAGATCAATTTCTCAATCAGAAAAAGATATTAAAGGTCATATTTAGATGCTCACCTTCTCTGTTCTCATCTCTGAATCCCATGTGAGAGTAAGATGTGAGGACACCGCTCCCTTCAGGATAGGGTCCAACGGTGGGTTCTCCTCCCCCCACAAGGACAATTTCTACACCTCCTGGGCATGGAATAGGGTCACAAGTTTCATTTTGCCCAATGGATGCCATTGGGTAGGGTAGATTATCCACATCATCCTGTCCAGAGAGGTAGGAGGGGCGAACATCCTCCATGAGGAAGAAGGTTTAAGAGAAGAAGGTGGAAGGTCAGGTAGACAAAACAAAGGACAACAGAATGGGTGTGGAGTGGACCTAGCACACCACAGTGAAATCAAAGACGAAAGTTTGTGATGTCTGATTGATGGTGAAGTAGACAGCATAGGTAGAAAATATGGAGGCCACCAAGAAGTGAGACATAAGAAGAGTAGGGGGGAGAAAGAAAATGAGAGAATTTGTTTAATTTACATTAAAACAGGACAGCAATTTAGTAAATAAAAACAATCTTTTGGAGAATGAAACATAAGGGAAACCAATATTATAGTCTGGGTCTTCTAGCAGTTGCAACCCAACGGCCAAGGTTACAGCTTGTATTATCTTGAACACTGTTCAGAAGTCAGAAACAGCAAAGATATCCAGGCTGCTCCACGGCTGATAATAACGTGCCAAGAAGCATGTTCAAAGTGTAATGATCACGAACCCACCAGACTGTTCACCAATGTGTGAGGTTGTGCAACTTCCTGTATAATACATTTTTTATACCGTTTCCTAGCCACAAATACAGTGTGCAATGAGCATTATACTACAATTTCATTTTACTTATCTATACCTTAGGAAATCATTTTCTAGACCATTGCTGCATGCTATCCAACATGGGGATTGCGATATAAGACTAAGAAGTAACTATTGTACTATAGTGCAGAGGGGTTGTGTGGAACTTTTGCAGGCAGCAATCTTTATTTAGATCTAGTAAGGGAGTCTAAATAAGCCCCAGGGCAGGTAAATGATAACCTCTGTAGGTCGCATTTGAAGATCACGTATAAACAATACAATTCATTTTATCTTAAGTTAGAGAATCGAACACATGAATGGCTCTGCCCAGTAGAGTATTTAGCCAGATTTGCTCAGACAGCGCCGCACTCTCACCACATGAATTCATTTGCTTGTAACTGCTTGCGCTCACACAGATGTACTTCCAATGGCCAAGTCAAGCGCATGAACGCTCCCATATAATGAAGGACCAGATTTACACTTAAGAAGCTGCAGCTTAAGTGCGGTCCTTTAGGGAATTACCTACTATGCATGTGGCAGGTCATTTACGCAATCCACGCACCACTTAGGTACGTAGACTGACTACCTGAGGTCTTTTAAGACCAAACATAGTAGTTTAGGAAGAAGGAGGCGGTGCGAATGCCGCTTCTGGGAGGATTTAGGAAGAAGTGGGTGGGGGGGGGAGGGATGTAAATAAGCCAG
>WWET01003974.1:141864-144615 GCA_011038615.1 Limnodynastes dumerilii | reverse complement strand
GCTAAGCGGCCATACGCTCCTGTGCGACAGTATGGCCCTTCCTTACGCCGGCTGTTAGGGTAGCCTTCAGCCGGCGTAAGGAAGGGGCCATACGCCCGCACAGAGGGAGTGCCAGGGGGAGTCAGCGACGTAACGCTGAGCGTTAGTACGCTCAGCGCTACATCGTACCTCTGGATCAGGCCCATAGACACTATGGACCAGATTCTCACTTAAGAAGAAAGCTTCTTAAGTGCATAGAAATATGAACAGAAGCTTTGTTCGTTTCTCTACGTACTTAAGAAGCTTTCTTCTTAAGTGAGAATCCGGTCCTATGCTCCCCTATGCTTTTTAGATCATAGGGCCCCCGTCTCAAGTGCCCCAGGCCTCCTGAAGCCTTAATCTGGCCCTGGTTAGGCTGTGGGGAGGAGAGTATTAGGGACAGGCTGCGGGGAGGGGAGTCTTAGGGTTAGAGTGCAGGATGGGAAGTCATAGGGTTAGGCTACGGGGAAGGGAGTCTTAGGGTTAGGATGTAGGGAGGGGAATCTTAAGGTTAGAGTGCAGGGAGGGAGTCTTAGGGTCAGGCTGCAGGGAGGGGAGTCTTAGGGTTAGAGTGCAGGATGGGAAGTCATAGGGTTAAGCTGTGGAGAAGGGAGTCTTAGGGTTAGGATGTAGGGAGGGGAATCTTAAGGTTAGAGTGCAGGGAGGGAGTCTTAGGGTCAGGCTGCGTGGAGGGGAGTCTTAGGGTTAGGCTGCGGGGAGAGGAGTCTTAGGGTTAGGATGCAGGGAAGGGAGACTTAGGGTCAGGCTGCAGCGAGGGGAAAGGTGGCCATACACTAGAGCGATTATCAGCCCGATTGTGCAATTATCATTTAATTGGATGAAATATCGATGCAGTGTATGGCAGCGATTTTTGGATCGACCGCTCGATAATCATTTCTAAAGCGCTTTCGTTCGATGATTTCATCGTCTGAAATGTTTGATTATTGTCATGTGAAACGGCGCGATAACTTGTAAAATCGCATAGTGTATGACCATTTAACGATAATCGTGGAATCGTTCACGATGAAGTGACGAGACTTTTAGGCGGGATTATGGCAAATGATATGACAGCTTTATGTGTACGTAGTGTATAGTGCGTCCACAGTCTTGTCATTCTACTTCCTGGCGAAACCTTATGTTAGCCCTAACTCGTCTTTGCACTGTGACAAAAAAGATGCGTATTGCTAAAGACTACTAGGCACCACACCAGAAGTTAAACTGATAAACGTGGTCTGGCTTTGAAAACCAGGACTATTTGCTGAAAGTTTGCACTACACACAATGAAGTATTCAAGAGATGGGTATTATCTTGCAAGTGTCTGTCTGCTGTGGGGGTTGCATGTTTGTACAGGAGTTTATGTGCTGCCATTGTGCCATTGTGGAAAGTAAAGACTATTACTTCTCAGAAGGTTTAAAAAAACACAGACCACACGATTTCAACCAAGACTCTTTTTATTGTCCAGCAACAATTTTTTTTTGGTTTTTATTAAAGAAGATTAAGAACATTATTGAAATGGTCAACGATGCCATACAAAGAAAAAGGAAAAAAAGCTTCTTGCAGCATATAAAAAAAAATTAACAAATAAGAAAGAACAAAAGACTATATTAAAGAACCAAAGACTATATTAAACAGTTGCACTTGTTATATATGTTGTTTTACATTTTGTTTGGCCATACTTTTTATTTCAGCGAGCTGGCAAAAGATGCAATCAACGTTTTTATTTATTTTCCATAATTGCTGGATGCCTTGTCCTCATCCAGAGTATGCTCCCCACTAGAACTGGGGGTCACACTCAATATTTTACATATTACATTGACTTTATTTGCATCCATCCCTGTGCCACCAACAAAAGACTAAAATTTTCCAGTGCTGCTTATATTGTCACTTTGAGCTTCTGTGGCTTCTGCACCAGAGTTCTTCTTGACAGAATCCTTTTCTGTAAAGTAAAGGAATGCAATTTTCAATATGTGCTATGGACAATGTGTTGTACAAGAAATATCTGGTGAAAAAGTACCTTTTTTAGCAGTACTGGTATTTCCAGTAATGGATGCTTTATCGTTTGATCGAAGATTCTTTCCTGAAATGACAAGACAGATGTATAACATCATTCTCATGTCCACCATTTTATGCTAAACAACGGTGTCTCGAGGTTCCTACTACATAAAGAGAACATGAAAACAAGCAATACAAGGAGAGTATTAATATGTTGTTGTTTCTTGGTTAAACTCACTTTTTATAATTCTTCGGATCTTATTCAACCTTGTCTTTTCTTTCCTTTTCAGGTCTGATCAGCGCTTCTGTACCTGCTGCTTCTGATAGTAATGCCAGAACTTTCTATGAAGAATCTCGATGGCTCTTGTCATCATTTTTCTTTTGCAGGTATTCACAGCTGGGTACATTTTCTGGTGGCAATCGTAATCCCTTTTATCCCAAAAACCGGACAATCGTCTCAACCTCAGCACTTGTCATGGGCATTGAACGAAGGTCTTCCTCCATATTAGAAGGCCTATGATGGCTTTTTTCTGTAATCTTACATTTTTTCTTTTTCGGTTTGGCTTTCTTGACATCTGCCATTTCACCTTTGCCTTCGTCATCCATTGATGCACTATTGTCTACTGAAGTGTTGGATGGCTCACCATTGCCGCCACCATCAATAGCGCCCATCACCTTATCCGTCTCTGTCTCCATCACAGTAATGTCTGCCACCGCGGAGTGATATTACAGCTGAAGGAT
>WWET01003974.1:129364-136864 GCA_011038615.1 Limnodynastes dumerilii | reverse complement strand
AAGAGTCCACATGCAAAAGCATGCTCATCCATCTGGGTCGGTTATGCCTCTAATGCATATGAATATACGTGTACAGAAAGTTTATTGCAAATACTTCCTGAAAAAAAAATCAGCCGCATGGCGAAGGATGCCCCTTATGTTAATACAGTATTAAAAATCAGACGAGAACTGAAATTTATCGGATGCTGTATGGAGAAAAGCAATTTTTTCTAAACGATTAAAGTGGTTGAAACATCGGGCTTTCCACACATTTTCAGGCAATTATCGTTTGCAACTAGCACAGTGTATGGCACCGATATCGTTTGGCACTCTGCAGAAAAAATCATGTGCATTTTCGAGCGATCGATCCATTTCACGCGATTATCATAGAATTGCTCTAGTGTATGGCCACCTTTAGAGTGCAGGGAGGGAAGTCAGGGTTAGGCTGTGAGGGAGGAGAGTCTTAGGATTAGGCTGCAGGGAGTGGAGTCTTAGGGTTAGGCTGCAGGGAAGGGAGTCTTAGGGTCAGGCTGTGTGGAGAGGAGTCTTAGGGTTAGACTGCGAGGAGGGGAGTCTTAGGGTTAGGCTGCAGGGAGGGTAGTAGG
The DNA here is from genome assembly GCA_011038615.1 of Limnodynastes dumerilii. Classification (NCBI taxonomy): domain Eukaryota; kingdom Metazoa; phylum Chordata; class Amphibia; order Anura; family Limnodynastidae; genus Limnodynastes; species Limnodynastes dumerilii. The sequence goes on along the minus strand of WWET01003974.1, from coordinate 136,280 downwards.
GTCAAACTGGGTGGAGGGGAGTCTTAACTCCACAGTGAAGGCTAACATACAGATTTAGCACTTAAATCTGGATCAGCTCCAAAGATCCCAGATTTATTCAGTGTAAAGGCATTAAGAAAGAACTGTAGCTCTGGAGGAAGGTGGAGAACTGCATAGATTTTCTAACTAAAGAGGAATCCAGGTGGATTTAGCAACTTAGGGCCTGATCCAGCGCTACGAAAATTCGCACGACGGGCGAATGCGTATGTTCGAGCTGCGCTTCCGTCTTTTTTTCAGACAAAGCACAGCAAAATGAGCACTGCACATGCTCATAACGGATGCGAGCACAGAATGATCGGCATAAGTGTACCCATCCATCTGTGTCCGCATCAGACAGCACTGCGCCTGAGAAACTGGGAGCTCCATAATATTTAAATGAGAATAGAGGTGTTTTTCTCATTTAAATATGTATTGCGGTACTGTCCGGTGCCTGCGCATCAACCTTATGCTTACAACATCCCAGGGGGTGGTGTAAGCGTAAGAAGCAGGCCCCTTGATCTGTCAAAATAAAGTTAATAAAAAAAAAAAACTGTAAAAAGAAAAAAAAAATGAAATAACACAAACACAATAAATAAAATAAAATAAGTATTAAATAACATCACCCTACAGGGCATACTGTTTCTTGGAGAACCACAAGCGCCAGCATGCCCTGCCATCCTAGGCCTGGTGCGCCATCTTAATGTCCCCAATAGTAAAAATTATATGTTAAAAAAAAAAATACAATAAAAATCCTAAGAAAACATACTTACCTGCTCTGCTGGGGTCCAGTCTTGGAAGCTTTTAATCCTGGGGGTGGGGTCTTTGCAAAAAAAAAAAACATTTGGGAATATGCCCCAAGTGCCCATTTGAAATATGCCAATATGCCCCAAGTGCCCCTTTATGGCTCTCTAAGTGTCCCTCTAAAAATAAAAAATAAAAAAATGCTCATAAGATGCCCATAAAAAATATTAAAATACTTACCTGGTCTGATGGGGGTCCAGTCTTGTAAGCTTTTAATCCGTGGGGGTGCCTTTGCAAATAAAACAAACTCTATACAGACAAAAAAAAAAACATTTCTGCCTTTGACTTTGCCACCTTCTTTACTTCCAAGATTGGCTTAATCAGGAGCTCCATCTCCTCTACCATCATCTCTCCTCCACCTCAGTCTCCACCCTCTTATCCTCTCCATAGCCACCCACCAATGTCTACCTTCATCCCTACCTCAGGTAAAGAAATCCACTCACTTCTTTTGTCTTCCCCTCCGTCAACATGCCCACTTGATTCCATCCCCTCTAATCTTCTTCGGTCTCTCTCTCCACCTGCTCTCATCTTGCCCACCTCTTTAACTTATCCCTCTCCTCTGGTTTCTTACCCTCCCCCTTTAATCACGCTCTTGTCTCCCCCATCCTTAAAAAACCTAACCTTGACCCCACTTCACCCTCCAATTAAAGACCCATATCCCTTCTGCCCTTTGCCTCCAAGTTGCTTGAACAGCTTGTCTACAAGCGTCTAATCGGCAACCTTACTGACCACTCCACCCTGGACCCTCTCCAATCTGGGTTCCGCCCACCGCTCTCCACTGAAATTGCCCTGACTAAGGTCACAAATGATCTCCTTTCTGACAAATCTAAGGGCCACTTCTCCCTTCTCAACCTCCTGGATCTTTCGGCAGCCTCTGACACTGTTTATCACTCTCTTCACACCCTTCGCTCCCTCGGCCTCTCTGGCATTGTCCATTTCTGGTTCTCCTCCTATCTCTCGGACCGCTCCTTCTCTGTAGCAACTGCTAGCTCCTCCTCCCCTACTACTCCTCTTCCCATTGGTGTGCCCCAGGGCTCAGTTCTTGGTCCCCTTCTGTTCTCGCTCTATACCTCCTCTCTGGGTGACCTCATCAGATCCTTTGGCTTTCATTACCACCTCTATGCCAAAGACACTCAAATCTATCTCTCCTCCCCTGACCTCTCCTCCAGACTTCTGTCAAAAGTGTCAAATTGCCTCTCGGCCACCTCCTTATGCATGTCCAAGCGTTTTCTCAAGCTTAATATGGACAAAATGGAAATCATAGTCTTCCCTCCTTCACATGTTCCCATTATCCTTATTATCTCTATTACTATTGGTGACTCCACCATTTCCTCATCCACCCAAGCCCGCAGCCTGAGCATCATCCTGGACTCCTCTCTCTCCTTCACCCCCCACATCCGCACCCTCTCACATGCCGCTTTCATCTCCACAACATTGCTCACATAACACCCTTCTTAACAGCAGATGCCACTATAACGCTCTCTTGTTATCTCCCATTTGGAATACTGCAACATTCTCCTATCTTGCCTCCCTAAATGCTGCAGCCAGACTCATCTTCCTCTCCCAACGCACTGCCTCCACCTCCCCTCTCTATCAATCTCTACACTGGCTTCCTCTCCCTTTCAGAATTCTCTTCAAGCTCCTCACCACAACTTACAAGACTCTGTTCTCCTCCACCACTCCCTACCTCTCCTCCCTTACCTTCATCGACACTCCCTCCCTCCCGTCCACTCCACTCTGCTGGTGACCGCTGCCTCAACTCCAACCTTATAACCACTTCTCACTCCCGCATCCAAGACTTCTCCCGGGCCGCCCCTCTCCATTGGAACAACCTACCACATCCTATCAGGCAATCCAGCACACTCCAATCCTTCAAATGCTCCCTTAAAACCCACTTCTACAGACTAGCCTGCCCTTCCTCCATCTAAACTTACCTGCCCTACCCATCTTCATCACTGTCTCCTGTCTGTTCACCCTCTCTCACTTAGCATATTAGCTTTTATGAGCAGGGTCCTCATGCCTCTACCTTTTCCTCATCACTTCCCACATTTTTCTCTCTACTGTCTATCTCTCTCCTTATTCATCTGCTCCTACACACACATCCAGCATCTTTTTTTCCTTACATATTGTTCCGCTATTTTTGTACACTGTATTTAATTTTTGCATTGTACATGTATTGTATTCCTTATTCATGTTTTTATATCCTCTGTTAATTATTGTATTGTATATGTAAATATTGACTTTGCTATTGCCTCTGTAAGGCACTGTGGATACTGTGTGGCACCTTATAAATAATCATTAATAATAATAAAATGTTTTGGTTTTTTTCAGTTTTATTTCATGGGATAGTATTCTTTGAGGACACAGGAGTAAGAAGACTTCTGATTGGTAAGTAATAAAGGATTTTTTTTGTTTTGTACTTTTTATTGGCATTTATGTGTAACATACTGTGTATGAAAGTATTAATAATGTTGTTTATACATACTACATGCTGCGGTGACCCGGGGGGGGGGGACTTTGGCATGCTGGCACTTATGGTACTACAAGACACAGAATGTACTACAATTTAGGTACGTACATTGACTATGTGTGGTCTTTAAAGACTACACGTAGTAGGTTCCGTAGAAGGAGGCGTGACAGTGCCGCCGCCTCAGGGAGGTTTTAAGAAGAAGTGGGAGGGTTGAGGGTTGATTAGACATCTAATACAGGGGGCGCTCAGGGGCTGGACAGTAGAGTTACATACTGATTGATCTGCACCTAATTCTCCCTTAAGTCTGAATCAGGTTCCCTGTGGCTTGTAGTACTGCAATCACCAGCATGCTGCAGTGTTAATTGCAGGTAAGGTTTAAAAAAAAAAAAAAAAAAAAAAAGGGTTTTATTTCATGGTTGCCGACTTTTGGCAGCTTCTCTCCGGAAGATCCCGGAGAGAAGCTAGCGCCGCATGGAGGGGGTGGGGCTTAATTATGCGGTTATGCAAATCGCGTCATTAGGCTCCGCCCCTTGCTCATACTGACCCGTTTTTAGTTGAAATAGGGGTCGGACGGGGCTTGATGCCGCAGATTGCGTCATCAAGTCCCTTCCTGTGCCTAGCAACACTAGAATACTAGTGTTACTAGGCAGGGGGGCAGGACTTGAGGCCGTGGTTTCAGTGAAACCACGGGCCTCAAGTCACTTTGCTGGCTCTCCCGGGATACCGGGAGTACTGCCCGAATTTCGGGAGTCTCCCGGACATTCCGGGAGAGTCGGCAACCCTGTTTTATTTCTTGAAGGATTTTTTATTGCATTTTTTTTCTGTGTGGGGGGGGGATATTTTGACTAAATCACTACCTACTACCAGCTCTAATTTTTTGTAAATCTGTCAGTTTGTATTTTCGCCATTGAACACTCATTTCTGCCAGTCTGAACAAGCCACATTAGGGAAATCTTGCCCTAGGGGACTGTAGATCTTATTGTTGTCAGCAAATTAACTCTGTCAATGACATTTTTGTAGACATGCATCTATTGTCTGAATGTTCCAAAAAATGACTTTATAACTTGCATAACACACCCCTTGTAAGACATGAAAAAAAACTTGTCTGACCGGCTGAGAACCAATAAAAACAGACTATTTCTTGAAGGTCCCCTAGAGGGCAGCAACACTGAAACTATGGTGATACTGTAAAAGTGACTACAAAAATTGGTAATGACAGGCCAAAGAACACGCACCGGTAGCTGAAAAGTACAAAGTAAGAATGACAGGATGTGTTTACCGAGGATCATGCATCTTTCTATGCATATAATTATTGTTAAACAACAGAGAGATACATTCCTTGCTCTAATGCGGTTTCATATTTTTGTTTTGTTTTATTGTTCTTTTTTAATTGTTGTTTAGTGTTGTTCATGTACTTATATTGGACATGTTGCACGTATACCCAATTTTTATGTATATAATTGGGAATTTGTATTCGTGGGTGGTACCTTGTTTTTAAAGGCTTTATTTTTATTATTTTCATTCGATGGCTTACATGCCACTACCTTGTTTATGGTATAAAATCAATAAAAAAAACATTCAGTTTAATGAAAGAGAATATGTCAGAACAAAAACGTTGTGAAATAAACATTTATAATGTCAATATGGTGACAGAACGGTGGGGGTTCCCGCACCGATGGCTGTCTATGAGAAGTAGAGACAGACGAAAGTTCAATCTCTTCTCTGCAGCCTGACCATAAGACTCCCTTCCTGCAGCCTGACCCTAGGACTACCCTCACCGCAACCTGACCCTAAGACTCCCCTCCCCCCAGTCTGACCCTAAGACTCCCTTCCTGCAGCCTGACCCTAAGATTCCCTTCCCTGCAGCCTGACCCTAAGACTCCCTTCCTGCAGCCTGACCCTAAGACTACCCTCACCGCAGCCTAACCCTAAAACTCCTCTCCCTGCAGCCTGACCCGAAGACTCCCTTCCCCACAGCCTGACCCTAAAACTCCCTTCCCCGCAGCCTAACCCTAAGACTGCCCATAGACTTCTAACCCTAAAACTCACCAAAGACTCCCCTGTAATACTTATCTGTCCGGCGGCTGTGCGGTAGTCAACGGGTCCAAATTAAAGAACGGGTAAGTATGCTGAAATATAAATTCAGCATACACACATTTATTAATAAAATCATCTACTTTTCAAAAATGAGCTTTTGGCTGTCTCTATTTCAGACACAGCATTTTCTGTAGGGAGACTGCATCCCATCAGGGAGGGACATCCAGGATTACGAGAATGGTTCCGGGGCACGGAGTCTAACTATTGGGTGGTGTTCTCCTGAGCCCCTGATGGTGGGGATGGACTGGTGCTGTGCCCCAATAGCAGGTCTCTTATGCAAGAGAGGGAGACCACAGATACCAAGTCGGGTAGCTTTCACCAGACAGAACCGAGGCCCAGAGGAGTGCGGAGCTGGAGAAATGCAAGGTTGCGCTGAAAGAACAACACAGTACCAGTACAAGACAGGTACTGTACTTGACACGTTTCGGATCTGCAATCCTTTCTCAAAAGTACTTTTGAGAAAGGATTGCAGATCCGAAACGCGTCAAGTGACACGGAGCCAGAGGTTTCCTATCGTTACCTCCTTCCCGTCTTCTAAAGGTCTCCAGCCGAGTTGCAGGACGCGCATTCCATCACATCATCACCCGTCATCTCCTCGCGCCAGCTGGAGGTTCGGAGCTGTTCCCCGTGGTGTGGACGTCCCCACGGGTATTTGATCCTAGCCCAACCTGAGACTCTTCGATTACCAGGGTAGGGGAGTTCCGATTGTTACTCTGCGCCCATTTTTTACTCTTTTATGTGTAGTGTATTTTACCAAGTAAAGCTCAGATTTTGATGCAATTTTTTGGTTTGATTTTTCACTTGGATACACACGCTTTGAATTTATCAGGGAGGATTCTCTGCTACTTTATTCAAGAAATCATTCATATTGGACACTCATATGGTTTTTAAAATATTTTAGAATATTTTGAAATATTTTAAGATATTTAAAATCCATCTATCAATTAGACTGTTTGTATTAACTATATTTATACCATTCTAATTCAATTCTGTTTTGTTCCTTGTTTTGTTCCTTGTTTCGTTCTGTTTCTTCTCCGATTCACTGGGGGAGACCTCAACTGGATAAGAACTTTTGCAACAGGAATCATTAAAGATCACTCCTAGACTGAATGGACGTATATCCCTGTGTGCCGTCACTAGGTTAGATTGATCAATTTATGATATGTTACACATAGATGTTATATTACCATTTCATTATCATTGTTTTTAACCCTGATTCCAGCGCTTCTCTCATCCCACTTGTAAGCTTTATATTATGGGGAATACTGGGGGGAATTGGAGGCATTTTATTGGAAATACTGGGGGGGGAACTGGAACTGGAGGCATATTATGAAGAATATTGGGGGGGAAGGAGGGGAACTGGAGGCATATTATGGGGAATACTGGGGAGGAGTATGGGAATTGGAGGCATTTTATGGGGAATACTGCGGGGGGAAGTAGGGAAACTGGAGGCATATTATGGGGAATACTGGGGGGAAGGAGGGGAATTGGAGGCATATTATGGGGAATACTAAGGGGGGAGGGGAACTG